>JANIPM010000009.1:2239483-2250783 GCA_027478405.1 Erythroxylum cassinoides
CACAAAGTATTTAAAATATTACAATTTCACATATAATAAATAATAATTACATCAAAATATCAAATAAAAAGAATAATAAATGTCCCTTACTCTTTAACTATTACAATTTATAATAAAATTTCATGATGACGAAACAAACAAGTAGAAGTAAAACCTGAAATAAAAATATTTACAATTATGTTGTATATATGGAATTTAACATGTACATCGAATATAAGTAAAATTAAAAGAATAGGAGAAACAAATACCTAGAATTTCATTCAATCGTTTACGAGAAGATACCTGTTATAACTATACTGACTCTAGTTATCATTTGGTACAAAATCCTTATCGTTTAGAAGAGCCTCATCATCATCATCATTTCGATACACAAAATGACATTGAGAGAAAATGTCATTTAGTAACATTAATTAAATGTTACTAAAATGTTAATTTAATCTAACTCATAAAATTCAATTTAAATTAATTACACCTTATTTAAGTTAACAGTTTAAAATAATTAAATAAATTATTAGCTTGAACTGGTTTAATTTGTTCAATTGAAATTTAAGAAATAAGTTAAATCATCGTATGAGCAACATTTAATTAGTTGATGTGTTATCTTCATGTCATATATATTTAGTTATTAATTTTAAACCAAATCAATATTTTAAAAAATTAAATATTAAAAAGAAGTTGGAAAAACTTTTAAATTAAAAATATTCTAATATTATTGTCCTTTAACCTTAATTCAACTATGAAATCTTTGAGCCCTGAAATCATTAATATTTTGCTCAGAACCTATCACTATCTTAAGTTGTACATACACTTCAATAGTTTAATCACTCTCTTTATCTTCTCTCCTCCTCCTCCTCTTCTTCTTCTTCTCTTTAGCATTTATCACCATTGAAACATACTAGACCAACCTCTTCATTAACCTTAACTACTATATATATACAGTCACCTTTCCTGTTTACACTCTTTTTCTCTATATAAACACCATATGTGTGAGTAGCTTAGAACTCATCAGTTCTAAGCTATATTTTCACTTATAGTGTAACAAGCACGTTCTCGAGCTCTTAAGTTGGTTTCCACAGTGGTGGAGAGCTCTTTGAAAAATGAAAATAAAAAAAAAATCCCTTTTTGCTAAAAAGTCGGTATATGATTGATATTTTAAATATCAACCGGTACCAACCTATATTAGGTGGAAACTCCAATACCAGCTGGAACTAACGACTGATGTCATTAACCTTGATACTGTTCCATTTTTGTACCGATCGATACGAAACGGTATTCACATCCTTGAATGTAACAATTTTTAAAGTTTCTCCTTTACTAATATTAATAGGCAACGATAATAATAATTTGTTGCTACATATAAGAAAAGACAACAAAATTAAAAAATGTGCAATAAAGTTTTATATATGCAACATCTAGAATTTTTGTTATAGTTCCAGTGATTACTAAAGGATATTTGCTAATGTTACGTATTTATTTATATAGCTACTTACTAATGTTTATTTAAAATATAATATGTCTAGGAAAATTAAATTACCATCAGTTTTTATTTTGTAAAATTAAAACATATGATACAATTGCTCCAAAATACATAAAAGTATGTGTAATATATGGTATGAAGGTTTCAAACTCTTTTTACCTTATTGTCTTTTGCATTGAGATCAATTGCAAATTACCTTTGCTTATTTTTCCATTTGCATTGCATCCAATGTGAATTGAGAAATTTATGCAATTGAATTTGTTTATAAAAAGGATTGAATCTAGTTTTTGTTCTACATTAATTTGTTTTTATTAAAAGGACTAAATTAATGTTACATATTTATTTATATAGAAAATAACTGAGATTATTTTTTGCCATGTTATTTGTATTGCTCATGTTATTTGCCAACATAGTTGGAAAAGGATAATCTTCCATATTAGGTATACGTCATTTATTCTTTCAAAGATTATATAATATATGGTATAATTGCGTGATAAGACTATAAGAGTCGTCTTTTTTCGTTGTGCTTACTTTTACTTTGATGGCGGAGATTCAATCTTTGAGTGAAAGATCAAAGAATACAGCAAGGTGATTAGACGATGTTGAGCTTGAGGCATGGTGGTGGTCGACGAAGGAGAGTCTTTAACCCACGTTTAGAGTCCTCCTCTTCCTCTAATAACTCTTCCTTTTTGTCGTCTTCTATTACTTTTGGCGATCTCCCTCTTTTGCACCTCATGGTTGCACTCCTCTTTTGAAGGTTTTCCTTATTGCCCATCTCGAATCTAGATCCATTTGATGTGTTTATCTGTTTGTTTTGATTTCCTGCATCTGTTTTTGTATGTTTCATATTGATTTTTATGTTGGTGTTTGATAAAGGTGCTAGCTTTAAATATGAGGATTGGATTTTCTATGTTAGAGTGTGATTGTGACATCGAATATGCACTGATTATCAACTACCGATTCTTATTTGCTTCTGATGATTTTTTTTCAATGGTTGTCTAAGCTTAATTATGTTATCTTTATCTGTTTCTCCATGGATGATTTAAAAAATGGAAGAATCATTATTTATTGGGTTTCGTGGAAAAAAAAGCTCATGTTATTTGTCAACATTTTTGGAAATGGATAGACTTCCAGATTAGGTATTTGTCATTTATTCTTTCAAAGATTATGTAATATATGATATAATCAATGTTAAATAAGGTAAAGAGGAATAAATAAAGCTATTAAATTGCTTGAGTTTGACACAAATCTATACTTTGATGAGTGTTAGGGAGTGCGTGAGATAAAGTAAAGAGATGTTTGAGTAGAGGATGTTCAAGTTGCTTGGGTCTATGTCCTACGCCTGTTTTAGCTTGAATTGTCAAAATGATGAAATCTCTTGTGCGTAATTCCACTTTAACTGTTTTTTTTATCAAGTTATTCTTTTGTAGCCATTTAACTCTAATAATTGTTAGATTTTATAAGAAAACATCATTTGGATTTGATTCTCCAAATCGAATGGTAAGTTTGTCAATAGCTATCAAATGCTAAGTTTGTCAACATCCTCAACCAATTTTGATGACTTTTTTCCTTTCAAAATGTAAATTTGATGTGATGTTCTTCTATGATTTTAGTTACAAAATGGATTCAAAATCTCTGTAGTTTTGAGCAAGACATAATATTCCTATCTTGAAGAATTCTCTAAAGATAATTTCTATAGTAAGTTATCTCTTTCACTTCTTTTTAGTACCAACCTTTTTAAATGTTTGATATCATCCTAATTTCCATGAGTGATCTGATCTATGACTATTCTCTTTTAAAATGTAACTTAGTTGAAGCATGGATTTAGAACCTTTGCAATTTTGACTGATGATGACTCAAAGATGACAAGCATTAGGCAAGACATAGAAAAGATTCCTAGTTTGAGAACTAATTTGGGTCAGCATCATTTAAAGATTACTTTAAGCATAGAGTGAAAAGAGGTATGCGGATCAAGAAAGCTTTTTGACAAATTTAGAGGATTTGAAAAATTCTATAAAGGTAATCTTTACCCAATTAGATTAAGCTTTACCCAATTTGATTAGGTGTTAAAGTAAAGGTAGGGTAGCATCTTAAGGTGAAACATGATAAAGATATTATTATTCATCATTCTTAAGTAAAAATTGTTATAAATTTACTTAAATTCCATAAAAGTAATCTTTCTAATAGAATGAGTTGAGTACTTCTTTGTGAAGTTGGATGTGAAATTTTATTTCAGGTTGCATTTGGCGAGTCTAATTAGTAAGAAACTTGATGAAGTAGACCGGAAAAAGAATATTGGTATTTGTGAATCAATTCAAAAGGATATGAGGTAAACATTTTCCATCTATTTAACAAAAATAGGATTGATGACATGCTACTGTTATATGTATTTCAACTACTTATTATATTTTAATAGTTTTTATACAAGTATGAAATGTATACTTTGCCTTTTGATGAGGTTTTGTTTTTTGGTCGTCATCGTAACTAGATATCTACTCATATTGCAATTATTTGTCGAGAAGTTGGAATGCATGCAGTATGAAAGAACATGTATGTTATACTTCCAAATGACTTTAAGAAAGGTTATAGAGCCAATGTGAAGAAGCATGACACCGACTTCAAATTCTAGAAATGATGGAGAGTTGTTGAAGAATATGTAATTTTCCTTACAATTGTTAGGGATTGTAGAATTCACTTTTTATTTCGTAACAATAAAAGCACATGTAATTTGCTTTTGTGTTTTGAATATGTTAAATGTTGAATTTTTCAAGTCTGTATAGATTATATATTATATATAAATGCAGTTTTTTAGTCATTTGCATTTGATAATACGTACACAATTAAGATGTACATTAATATCTATATATTACTTAATGTATATATGGATATTGCTAACATAATGATAAGAGTTTGTTTTATGTTAAATATTATTGGTAATGAAAGAATAAATTGTTGCTTTTATTGTTATAAATTGTTGCCTAAAAATTTCCTTATCTATTTAACATTGTTGCCTAAAAATACTTAAATTATTGCAATATCTATTTAACATTGTTACTTTATTTTGAAATTAATGTGTCGTGTTAGTCAAACCTTAAAGCAACATTTTTTATTTTGTTGCCTAATCAAAAAGTTGTGTTGCCTTACACTTATAGCAGTGCCATTTTTTGTAACGATATGAATTATGTTGCTTTAATAAAAAGACAACGACAATTGTATTTATAACTAAACTTTTGTCTGTTGCCAAAAGCACCTTTTTTTTCGTAGCGGGCTTAGGTTTGAACATTTCAAAATTAATTTATATTAAAAATATCTTTTACTCCCTTTTAATTATGAGAGCTATATATTAATCTTTGACCTTCTTTTTTTTTATGTATTTGTTTATTAAAATCATGTGTTATATTTAATAATAATGATTTAATTGTATTTACAAAAGTTTTAAAAGTGGTTATAATATAACCACTCTAAATAGGTGCATATCCATCCTTTACAACAGCAAACTTCTAAAGAAACTTCTCTCCCTCTTTTTCTATATTATTATTTTTCTACCTTAAAATCATTTTCATGAAACAAGGCAATGTTTTATCCATACAAACTCCTTTTGATTATGTATATAGGGTAGATACTGCTAATATTTTGAGTCATATAAGGAGGCCAAACAATCTCAAAACAATAAAGATGTTTCCTCTTAGACTATCATTTCTTTCTCCTTACTGTTATTTTTATATTCTCTTGACACATTTTTCATTTATATTAAATAAGTTATTGTATTGATTAAACTCTATATTGTAACATGTGTGTTTTAGGTAGTGAGAAATTTGTCCAACAGTTTAAGACTCTTATTGTATATGAACATAAATCTATAACCTAAAAATTTGTCTATTTTACTAATAAAATAAATATTTGGTAAATTAAACATCTTCCTTATGCTCAAAAGTTTTGAATTATGTAAGAAAATTTTGTTCTACTAATTCATATATAAAAAAATTACAACTATATTATCTTATATTACTTCTATGAAGATTTTTTTTGTCTTTGCTATGTATACATGAACATGAGAGGGTTGATAAAATTATGAAATTATGTTACTTATAATCATACAAATCTAAAAATTTTGAAATTTATGGTACTAAATTTTAAATAATTCCAGTCTTTAAGGCTTTTGTCAAATATTAGACATGATTAGCTTCTAAAAAATATATTAGATAGCATTTTAGCATACACCTTTAATATGAACATGTCTAATTTACATGCAATTTTTAATTAATTGTGGTGCATAATTAGAGGAAACAAAATCTATTGTGTTTATGAGTTAAGTTAACTATGAAAATGTAGAAGTAAATATGTAATTATAACTTTTCTTGGTGTAATTGAAAATTGAAGTTAATATACTCCATTTTGTCCTTTCCAATTAAAACTCCTCTGTGCCTTGAGTACCTAGATTGCATTAACCTAGCTTAATAATAAATTTAAAGACAATATAGGTCAATAAAAATAATTATATACTAAATAGAAAACTCCTAATATAAATGCTTAAAGTGAGATAAATATATTGATTCAAAAGAACTAAAGAAAGAAAAATACTTTTCTAAGTACAAAGAAAACAACAAATGTTCTTTATTTGATAATTTAGAACTCGAAATAAAGAAAGAGAAGGAAAAACTAATTTATAACATTCTATTATTTCTTATAAGTATTCTACTTAGACTAAAGAGTAATATTGTACCATTAATATTCATTCAAAAGGTAAATATGGATATATAATACATGTAAATGGAAGTAAAAAATGCCCATATAATGTAAGAATTAAGAAAGCACTCTTATAAAAAATCAATAAATATAAAAATAGCCCACACATATTTATTTAGACTCTCTTTAGGAAACTCGTTTGAGCAACTTTTCGTTGATTTCTTTTCTTTTCATTATGTTTTAAGCCTTTTTTTCACCTAGATTTCATTAAAGACTTTTTATCGGTCCTCCAATGTAACTTATCCTCAACCTCCTCCTCATTATGTCTTTGTTTTTAATTAATCTATCTCTAAGTGTTTCTCTCTTAGCTAGTCCTCCCCCTCCCTCCTATTTTCCCTTTATACTCCTTACTTTGTCAATTTCTTCTATTATACCTTGTTTTAATCCCCAACTTGTTAGTTTTTGGACTTCTCTCACTTATTCTCTTCTGAATCCTTTAACATCGTTCTCTCCCCTTACTTCCAAAGCAGTCCTGGTATAATAGATTGTGAGATGCTTCTAATTTTTAGGCACTTAGATATGTGCCTCCTTCTTTGAGTGATTATGATCCCAATATTTTGCCACTAGTGGAAGTCCTCAATTATAGGTCCTCAATGGTCCCTACTTTAGTGGATTTCTTTTTTGATAATCACCCAACATTCTCCTTAGTTTTCATAATATTCCCTTGAAGTATTGATCTATAAATGAATTAAGCTACTTATTTAGTTCTATTGGAAGATCAATTTTCTTAGAAAAATACAATATTGTTGAAAGGGATCGATAGTATGTATTAAAGTCAATTGGAAAAGGAGTTACCATATATGAAGATATATTAAACTTCAATAACAAATGGAAACCTTAAAAAATAGCAAATTAAAGAATTGACTACCATAAAAAAAGCTTTCAAGACCAAATAATATGATGAATTAATGAACTTTTTTAAAGTCAACACCTTGGAACACATAAACCCAATTATAAAGTACAAATGTAACTTTAACAATGCACAGTTCCTTATAAATAGCTCCCACTATCACTTTAGAGATTAAAAATGATCAAAAATCAAAGATAATTAATGATCTTAAATTGGAGAATATGAATGGGAATGCTTCTGCCTTGATATTAGCTACAAAGAAATATAATTAGAAATCTAAAAAAAGTGAAAAACTGACTTCTCTATAACTACCACTTAATTTCGATCACTACTTAGAATGTGAAGCATTTAAATAGCCCCTCTAAGTAGCAAGTGATCAAAGACTTTTTCTATCAAAAAATCTTTCTATTTCTATTTTACTAGAAACTAAAATAAAAGATTGCAGATTACGTGAAAGCCTCCCTTTTTTCTTACAATAACTAGATTAATGTAAGCAACCACTAATCTCACTATAATAGAAAATTTTTAGTGATTTATATTCCTATTAAAGTTTTGCTTTTCCATTCCCATCTATTAGACCAATCCATCCACCTAGGCTTAATTTTCCTTTCCTTTTTTTAATCAAAGTGCATGTTGTATACATGTATGATTCTAACGACTCTTTAATGAGGAAACTCCTTTAGATTGACATTGTCAATTTTAATTCACTTATCACTATTCCCTAGTTAGTTTTGGGTGACCTCAACTGTATACTACTTTCCTATAAATCAAAAGGAAGTTTAATATGTTAAAAACCCATTAACACAACGCACTCCTGAAACAAAAATTAAAAATTGCATGATTAAATATAGAAAAATAACAAAAAATTCTTTTACATTGCAATTTTTGTTTTTAAAAACATTAGTAAAATATGCTCACTAATTGATATCTCAAGGATGTTATCGTTGATATCTAAATGAGGGATTGAGTAGCTAACCATTGATTTATTTAATCAATCTTTAGGAAAAGCATGTATTACCTTTAACTTTGTTATACACATAAAATCCTTCATTCCTTACATTATCAAGAGCAAATGGACTACCTTACTAACTTTTTTTCTAGATAATATATTAAGAATAAATATGCTAAGCTAGTTACAAATAAAGCAATAGGTCTAATTAGTTCTAATGCTTACTCTTTTAAGAACATTGGTAGTTAGTTAGAGATACATAAAGAAACTTAGAAATTTTCTCCTAGAGGCAAAATGTTCTGTGAGATTAACAAGACTTTCATTAGCATGCTCCAAAAAGTTTTCAATTTTTTTACTCTTAAATATTTCAATTTTATCTCATATTGTAATATTGTGTACAAGCTTATCTCTAAAATACTAGTAGATAAGATCAAAATGGTGCTAAATTTGATTATTAACCCTTTACAAAGGGGTTTATACTAGGGAGTAACATAGGGACAACATTTTAATTGCCTGGGAACTACTAAAAATTTATCATATGCTTCTTTATATGAAAATTTGTCTTCTTAAAATTAATTTCTATAAAGTTTTTGACATATTGGAATGAGATTTTTTTCATTAGCACCTTGGGAACATTTGCATTCCTAACTATCATTGTCAAGTAGTTGTCTAAATGCATTTCTACCATATCTTACAATATTATAGTTAATAGTGAGCCAACCTTAATTTTTAGAGGTGGCAAAGGCTTCTGGCAGGGGGACCTCTTATTTCAATATCTTTTTACCTTTTGCATATCTCACTCATTTTGTAGCCTTTAATATTGAGAGCAATTACAAGTTCAAATACCACAATAAGCATACCCATCTAAAGCTCTTTAATCTCCCATTTATTAATGATCTTCTTCTATTTAGAAAATGAAGTATTTTTTTAGTTGATGGTTTCTTAATTTCCTTACAATAATTTATCATATTAGGCATATTGATAAATTCTACTAAGAGTAACCTCCATATATAAGAAGAAAATTTTGTATTAATATTTCAAATCTCCTAACATATATGCACCAAACTAGATGTCCCATCACTTAAGTATTAAGATCCCAATTCTTATGACAAGACTTATGTTCTTTAATTATATTTTGCTATCTAATTTAGTATAGGAAATATTAGACAACTTGAATATCTTAAATCAATCTTATGTAAAGTGTAAGCAATTGATTTCTTTGTTCTTTAGCAATTGACATATTTATTAGATCACCTACATTTTCCTTTTAATGTCTATTGAAAGATTATTTAAAATTTTCTTATAGATGAAAAATAAAGAAGATGCTATAAAGGTTAAGATAAAGTAGAATGAGACGTGTTTGCTTAAAGCTAAAGGAGGGTTGGGATTCCATTCTATCAATATGTTACTAATCTAGCTAAAAACATTTTATAGATACTGAGTCGATATAGATTTGATGAGGGAAAAGCATATGGTATAGTAAGGTTAATGCTGAAATATTATGGACTCTCAATATATTCTAAACTTTAGAAAAAAGGTTCGAGGTGTTTTGAATATTATCATCAATGATAAGAGAGTGCCTTGGTTTTAGCATAATAATTAAGACATATTAGGATCTCTTCATAGGTTTCTTTACATCATATTAATCATTAAAGGTTTATAAGAGCACTTTAAACTGCAAGCAATCATCTAAAATAATGTATAAAGGTAGACAAATGATCAATCTTTTCCTTTTAATCAGGAACAACCTCCCGTCTTATACATCAACTATTACTAGAGAAGATCATGCTATTTAAATGTGTCATAAGTCCTATAATTTCACAAATAATTCAAATTTATAGATTATAAATGGTAGTCATCATACCATATTATGGAAAAACCTAGTATGGCTCCTTAATGGACTTTCAAAAGCTAGCTTTCTTCTTTAGTTTGATATGAAAATAAACTATAGATTACAGGTAGAATTACCTTTATAGCTCAGGAAAGCATCGTATGTGTGCTTCATAATTTAGAAAAAAAGTCTCATAATAGTTTTTTCTTTAGCTACACTTACTCTTTTACAATCTGGAACATTATCTCACATATTTGTAATTTATAGTGTAACTTGTTATATTGGAAAAGCATAATGAAATAGACTTTCAGGTTCACATTTTACTTTAAAGGGAACATCGCCACTTTAAATGACCTTTTAGATGTATAGTTTAAGCTTTTTGAAAGGAACGGAACACTAGAATATTTAAAAACTAGCGAAAAAACTTCTAATAAGTTAGCCATCTGTTGTATCATTTGATTAGGGAAATATCCATAGTTAAGGAAGTCAACTTAAACCTGAGTCTAGTTATGGATAACTTTTGATTGATAGTAGTAGTTGTCCTAGTATTTTTTTAGTTTGTAATTTTTTATTTATGAGGGTATCTTACTTTTGAAGTGTTCGGCTTCTTTGAATATTTTTGTTTCTAGGCCCTTGTCAAGCTTTTGTTCCCTTATTAGTGGGTTTCTTTAAATGCATTTCTTTAAATTCCTAAAAACATAAAAAATAAAAATAACTAAATTTATTACCAAAATGATTATAAGCCAAACAACCACTAACCAAGCCTTAGTGCAACAACAAAATAATCACTGTAAATGTAAATTTGATTATTAGAAGGAATCAAAAACAAAGAAGAACTTATAATGTATGACGCATTGGTGGAAATTAAAAAAAAAGGTATTAAGAAGAAGGCTATTATGGCTTAAAGGCAGAAAGGGAGAGAATTAGTAGGGAAAATACAAGTTTTTCATCAATTTCTATTTTTAATATTAAAAAGAGAGCTATTGTAATTTTATTAGAATAAAAGAGGTTACAAAAAATTATTCTTAGGAATAATTAGGAATAGTTACTATTGTCGAATTATGTATATTTCCACCATCATTCAAGTTTGAAGTTAAAAGTTCACTATAAGTATAATCACTTACTAGTTGATTTATTGTATAACTAACTTAAAATAGTAGGTGTATATCTAATTGTCAATCATTATATATGCTCAATAAAAGACTATTTGCATATTGGAACAAATTTTTTTAAGGGAGAAGAAATTTAAACATGATCCTCCTATTAATTCACATACATTCATAGCTTTTAGTTTGTTTAAAAATTATAAAATTTGTATTCACTTTCCTAATCTGTAATGAAATTGTATTTGATATTGCCATTGAATTTTACAATTATATTTTTTATAAATATGGTATATGCAATTACAATTTATTACAGAAAAATTATGTTTTAAATTCAAAATTTT
>JANIPM010000009.1:2251508-2262580 GCA_027478405.1 Erythroxylum cassinoides
ATAATAATAGCGATCATAAACGAATATATTTGAGATAAGAAAAACAACTTCTCTAATAATTAATTCTGCTTTTTCAATAACAAATTAGAAAGTTGTTCGCCAATATTACTGTTATATTCACCTGCTAGAATTTTCAGACACCACTTCCACTATTGATAGCCACACAATCAGCATCTAATTAGTTCAGCAAAAGCCATACAAATGATGAAAAATCGCAGCACAAAAGGAATACGTAGACCAAAAAAATGAATTAGCTGCAAAACTCCCAAAGAGCACCCTTAATTGACATTGAATAATAAAAGAAAATACAACTGTAAAAAGTCACGAATCACCCAACCAAAAGACATGCAAAAACCCAAAAAGAAAATCACAACTGCTGCACACCCATGATTAACGACAACACAACCAAAGAAAATTGTAACACCAATAATTCAGCCCATATTCATGATCCACCTGAAAAATTTAGCTACAATACTACTCAATCAACAACAATTATAGAAGATAAATGTAGCCTGCACACCTTCAGCCCAAGTTGTTTGATTAGCCGAAGAGTTTGCAACGGATGGATCTCAATGTCCTCAAAATCAGCTCATTAAACATATTGATATTTTCCCTGGAATTTCTAGATGCCAAGTCATCCAAAACTCCTTCCCCAAAAATAACTACATTCAGTCCTATACACATGTAAATCACAGCCATATTACATCTGGCATAATCAATTCAAAATTTTCAGAAAAATTTGAATCTTTGGATAACCATTATCCTAAAGATATACTATCTATTTGAATCCCATCTTGATTAAGATTTTCAGCCTTATCAACACTTGTCTTTGAACAGTCCCATATAAACACAACTAGATTCAATTATCAAATAATATCTAAAATTAAATAATAAGATATAATCACCTATATCTTAACAATTTTTTTCTTTTTAACATTATTTGTCACATATTTGAAACCTCCTCTAAAAGAGATAATTGAACATATAACATCGAATTCACAAATCACAAGGAACTCCCCCTTAATCACTCAACAAAATTCAAACACAATCAATTATCCAAAGATACAAACATCCAAAATTAACAAAAACCAAACAAATCAAAGATAAATGTTTTGCATAGTGTTCTCTCCCTTGGAAGAAAGAGGCCAAAAAGCAAGGCTAATAGTCAAATCTCCCCTAGAATTAAACAATTGCCTAAAACAATCTTATATCTCTCTTTTGGGACAAAACAATGCTAAAATGAAAAATGACTTCAATATGATTAATCTCAGCGAATAAAGAGACATAAGAATTAGAAGTAGGTGCAACAGAAGAATCATAAACATAACAAAATGACAATTTAACATCATCCAGAACACAAAAACTTGGTTCTACTACAGTTGTTTGTAACTGTATCTGTCGATTACTAGATATAAAGCAACTATATCAACAACTACTAATTTTTCAACACAAACAAAAATAGAAAAATGAATATGAAATTAAATAGATCAATACCCGTGATTTGCTAATGTAATTCGGCACACCCTGCCTACTTCTACGGAGCCCTCATCTAGCTTAATACTTTTACTAACGATAATAGTTTTTAATACAAGGCTTTACTGAGCCGACACCACTCAACACTTGACACTATCTCTCGTCCTTCTAAGTCGTGAAATTAATTCATACCCAATAGTATGACCGTCTCGTACTAACTTCAATAAAAAAAATTTTCAACAACTTTTAATGATAAGGATAATAAACTAACAACTCAAGTGATTAAAAATAATAACGATCATAAACGAATACACTTGAGATAAGAAAAACAACTTTCCTAATTAATTCAGCTTCTTCAATAACAAATCATAAAGTTGTTTGCCAATAATACTGTCATATTCACCTGTTGGAATTTTCGGACACCACTTCTGCTATTGATAGCCACACAATCAGCATCCAATTAGTTCACCAAAAGTCATATAAAGGATGAAGAATAGCAGCACAAAAGGAATATGTAGACCAGAAAATGAATCAGTTGCAAAACTCCCAAAAAAAACCCTTAATTATTGTTGAATAATAAAAGAAAATACAACTGCAAAAAGTTACAAATCACCCAGCTAAAAGACACACAAAAACCCAAAAAGAAAATCACAACTGCTGCACACTGACGATTAACGACAGCGTAACCAAAGAAAATTGTAGCACCAACAATGCAGCCTGTGTTCTTGACCCACTTGAAAAATCTAGCTACAATACTGCCCAATCAACAACGACTAGAGAAAAGAAACATAGCATGCACACCTTCAGCCCAAATTGCGTGATTAGCCAAAGAGTTTGCAACGGATGGATCTCAATCTCCTCAAAATCAACTCATTAAACATATCAATATTTTCCCAAGAATTTCCCAGATGCCAAGTATCCAAAACTCCTTCCCCAAAAACAACTGCATTCAGTCCTATACACATGTAAATCATAGCCATATTACATCTCCCATAATCAATTCAAAATTTTCAGAAAATTTTGAATCCTTGGATAGCCATTATCTCGAATATATACTATCTATTTGGATCTCATCTTGATTAAGATTTTAAGCCTCATCAACACTTGTCTTTAAAGAATCTCACATAAACACAACTAGGTTCAATTATCAAATAATGTCTAAAATTAAATAATAAGATATAATCACATATATCTTAATAATCTCCTCCTTTTTTACATTATTTGTCACATATTTCAAACTTCCTTTAAAAGAGATAATTGGACATATAACTTCAAATTCACAAATTACAAGGAACTCTCCCTTAATCAGTCAACAAGATTCAAACATAATCAATTATCCAAAGATACAAACATCCAAATTTAACAAAAACCAAACAAATCAAAGACAAATGTTTTGACACAGTGTTCTCTCCCTTGGGACAAAAGATGCCAAAAAGCAAGGTTAATAATCAAATCTCCCTTTGAATTGAACAGCCATCAAAAACAATCTTATATCTCCCCTTTGGAACAAAACAATGCTAAAATGAAAAATGACTTTAATGCGATCAATCTTATTGAATAAAGAGACATAAGAATTAGTAGTAGGTGCAGCTGAAGAATCATCAGCACGATAAGATGACAATTTAACACAATCCAACATATCATTACTTACATCAAAGTCATTCGTATACACCTGATTACATTCAGAAACCCCAAAAATACATTCAACGAAACGTATTCAAACTTAATCAATCTCCTCCTCACTTAAATCATATGAACACAAATTACCCAAATTCATACAACCCATGATATAGAGAGAAATCAAGATAAAACTTAAAAAAACTCAAATTTTCCTACAGTTCTCCAACCAAGCATCAACTTTTTCTTGACATAATTCTGTATATCAACATTCAGAAGCAAAACTTTCAAATCATCAAGGAAAGCCTCATTCTCACATTAAATTTACTATTCAACAAGTAAAGAAAAATCTAAAGACACACCAATCAACTGAACCTTAAAATACGCATAAATAAAAACTCAGAAAGCCTAGACGATAACTCCTTCGAACCCCCTTTTTTTTGTTTTTAATAAACAACATCAATATGCTTCAAAAATTTAAAGAACATAGCTCCTATGTCCCTCGAAAAAATTCAAACCTGACCTTATTCCTCGCCACATTAACTTTGTCATCAAATGTTTAATTGATTCCTCCCTCATAAGTAACCAATTGGTCATCTGTTTGAACAGTTTCTTTACCAGTGATAACTAACTGTGAATTTGGATAATTTCTTGTTTTTCGTTCACTGCATCTTTGTAATTGTAATTGACTCTTTCTAACCTAAATATGTTTTGGTAATGTGGGCTGCTGCTAGAAATTCATTGAAGAGTGTCTAGATTTTTGGTTTTGAGCCATTTGAAATATCATTTGTAATAACTTGTAGCATTTAAGCCTTATGTGCCCGATAACCCTACAAAAATGACATTAGGTATAATTTTCTTATTCTTCTTTACCTTGGACAAATCTAATTACACCACTTTTCTCATCATTATACTTAGAACATTCATCTTTATAGCCATTGCCTTGAAGATCTCCTTTATTCTTACCAATTTTCAACAACTTTTTTAACTTTTTGGTACCTCCATTTAACATTCTTATTCCCCTTTCCAGACTAACCAGCTTCAACTTTATTTCATCAAGCTCATCTAATGTAGACAATAACTTCTTCTCTAAATCTTGAATGATGTTCTTTATGGAGAGATTTTCCTTCGTTAACTTTTCATTTTTCTTGCATGTTTGTACTCATTTTGCATACATTAATTCATAGGCTTCATAGATATCCTCCTTTTTGTCATTAGAATCACTGTCATCACTATTATAATTTGAGGTTAGACTTTGAGCTGATTCGTCTGCATTTTTTTCAAAATTTTCTGATTTATCCACATTTTCATTATCAGTTTCTTCGTTCTTGGTTACTGTTAAGCAATCAACTAGACTTTTGTTATATAAAGCAACTAACGTAACACTACTTGCAACTTCTTCTTCACTACCATACTCACTTTCGAATTTGTTCTCACTTCAAGTGCTCGTATAGGATTTTCATTTTCTCTTCTTCAAGGTGATAACACATTTCGTTTGCACATGTATAAAGCTTTGACACTCATGACATGAAATTCTCTTCACTTTTCTTTCACCCTTTTGAGTTTTAGCTTGTTGTTTGAGGTGACTATTTGATAAACTCCCACCATTTTGCCTAAACTCAGGTCTATCCTTCTTCACTTGCTTTAACCACTTGCTGAAATTTCTTGATAATAACTCCATATCCTCATTCTCATCAGATTTATCTTCAAAGTCATTTGTGACTTTACCAACCTCGGCTTGCAATGTCAATCCTTTATTCTTCTCTTGTTTCCCCCTTAACAAATTCATTTCAAAGTTAGTAAGAATCTCGATTACCTTATCTAGATACAATTCGTTGATATCATAAGCCTCGTCGATGGCTGCAATTTTGGGTATGAATTTTGAAGGCAGTGATCTCAATGTCTTCTTAACCAGTTTTATATTAGAATACTTCTTTCCAAGTTGATGTGCTTGATTTGCTATGTAACTCTAATGGAAGTCTCCAATCGTTTCACTTTCATCCCTCTTCAGTTTTTCGAATCTCATAGCCAACATTTGAATTTTCGAAGCTACTATAGATTTTGATCCTTTATGTATAGTTTGCAGAGTATCCCATGCTTCTTTTATTGACTCATAGGCTGATATCATAACAAAGCAACCTTCATCAACTACACTGAAAATGACGTGCAGAGCTTGAGAATTTCTAAGCGCTCTCTCTTCTTCAGGCCTTGTCCACTCATATGCACCTTTAAGCATTGCTTCTTCCTTTTCATCAATCATTACTAAATGTGTCCAACCATTTAAAACCAAGTTTCATACTTTTGTTTCTTGTGCCTAAATGAATACTCCCGTCTATGATTTTCATGTAAGATAATTTAAACCATTTAGCATCGGTGGCTTGATGATTGATGCCTTTTCTTTTATAGCCATAATTGCAAAACATGGACCTGCATCAACTTGATATACCAAGTTCTAATTCGATAACCCGCTCTGATACCAATTAAAAATCTTGAAAGATTTGATTCCACAAAAACTTGGTCTTGCTACAATTGCTTGTGACTATATCTATCAGTTATTATATATAAAGCAACTGTATCAGCAACTATTAATTTTTCAACACAAAAAAAAATAGAAAAATGAATACGAAATTAAACAGATCAACACCCAAGATTTGATAACGCAGTTCAGTACACTTTGTCTACGTCTGCAAGGTCCTTACCTAGCTTAATACTTTCACTAGCGACAATATCTTTTATACAAGACTTTACTGAACCGATACCACTCAACCCTTCACACTATCCCTCATCCTCACAACCCATGAAAATAATTCACACTCAATAGTATGATCGCCTCTTACTAAGCTCATCAAAGAATTTTCTTAACAACTTTTAATGATAAAGATAATAAACTAAAAACTCAAGTAATTAAAAATAATAATGAACATAAACAAATACACTTAAGATAAGAAAAAATAACTTCCCTAATTAATTCAGCTCTTTCAATGACAAATCAAAAAGTTGTTCGTCAATAGTACTGTCATATTCAGCTGCTAAAATTTTCCGACACCACTTTCATTATCAATAACCACACAATCAGCATCCAATTAGTTAACCTAAAGCCATACGAAGGATGAAGAACAACACTCAGGAGTACGTAGACTAGAAAATGTATTAGCTGCAAAACTCCCAAAGAACGCCCTTAATTGTTGTTGAATAATAAAAGAAAATATAGCAGTAGAAAGTAACAAATCACCCAGTCAAAAGACACGCAAAAACTCGAAAAGAAAATCACAGCTGCTGCACATCCACGATTAACGACAACACATCCAAAGAAAATTGCAACACCAACAATTCATCCTGGATTCGTGATCCACCTAAAAAATCCAGCTACAATACTGCCCAATCAACAATGACTATAGAAGAGAAATGTAGCCAGCACACCTTTAGCTGAAGTTGTGTGATCAACCAAAGAGTTTGCAACGAATGGATCTCAATCTCCACATAATCAACTCAGTAAACATACCAATATTTTTCCCTAAAAATTCCAACTGCCAGGTCATCCAAAACTCCTTCCCCAAAAATGACTACATTCATTCCTATATGCATGTTGGTCGGGTCGGCTGTGCTAGGCCCAGGCCCAAGACATTAAATCTATGCATCCATGGCCTATTCACAGGAGTTAGTCTCCCATGCAAACACAAAGACCTACATAACGACCTAAACCTAGCTGCAAAGCATATATAAGGTATTATTCTCCCATAACAGAGGTACGCGATACAAACCCTAGTTTTTCTGGCTCTAAGCGACTACACCCTTTACAAAAATACTAACTTGAGCGTCGGAGTGGCTGGCCGGGGAACAACCCCCGGCGCGCCTTTATCTGTTTTGCAGGGATCTCACCGCTGGAATCACTGCAGAAAGTAGCCAACTCATGGATCCAAACGGCAACGTATCGTTCAGCCAAAATCCGGCAGAACTAGAATCTAAGATTATGAGCATGCAAGCAAAAGTCAAATTCAAGGTATCTTATGTAAAAAAGCAACTACCTCTGCAGATGATGATTAGAACTATACCAATTCTTACCAAATTTCATGAGAGTTGTAGTTAAGACATATTTAATAAAATTCATTTAGGAGGCAACTACTTACTAATGAATGAAACATAAAATATTTGGGATTTTAAAAGTTTTAGTAGATTAGAATGGCTTAAGATAGATACTTCACATGACTTTAGACATCTTGAGGTAGAAAGCATTCAAAGGCTTTAAGTTGGGAATCTAGTTTTTAGGTTTTTATGCTTCAAACAAGTGGATTTTTCTTTATTTTAATTATTTTAATTAAAAATAAAGTTTTATTTATTTAAAGTCCATCTATATACTTATATAAATGGTCCCTATCTATATGATCCTTCATGTCAATAAGTCCAACAATAAGGGTTAACATTGTTTACCTTTAGACTATATTTGTAAAAAATTGAAACTTTTAACATTTGAATGATATCTTTTACATTTTAGTTAGTATTTTAAAGTTAGGTAAAATTATTAGTTTACCTTTTGTTAGAAAGTTTATAATTGATCAGTGTTTTAAACTTATATTAATATATAGTTAAGTGTTCTAATTATGAAACTTATATTAATATATAGTTAAGTGTTCTAATACTTAATTTTTAATTAAGTATCTATATTAGGAAACTTATGCAATTAACTATTTCCTTAACTTAAAATAAATTTAAGTGATAATAATTAGTAGTAAATTATTATTTTTTATGAATAAATACATGTGATGCATGATCTAAAATGCCCAAAAACTTACTTTCCTAATTGAAATAACTAGACTAGGAAGAAAAGTATAAGGAAATGCCTATATCATTAAAAAAACATAAAATTTATAACTAATTTTAATCAATAAATTTATTAATAAATGTTTTATTGTATATTAATTTTGTTAATTTTAATTTTATTCTTAATTTCTAACATTTACAAAAAAATAATGCTTCTTATAGAACTCTAGTTTACATGAATATCCTAGTTTTTTTTAATAAAGATATTGTCTAATAATATATATATGTATATGTATGTGTGTTTGTGTGCGTGCGAGCGCGTGCGTGCGTGCGTGTGGTTTATTTCTAGCTATATATCTCTGTGTGTGTGCGTGCATGCGTGTGGTTTATTTCTAGCTATATTTCCTTCTTTCAAAATTTCTCACTTGCATTAACAGAAAATTAGCACCTACATTACATGTTTTTTCAATAAAGAAAAATGTATTACTGTACTACGTTGTAATAATAAGAAATATCAAACTTTAGATAGGGAGAAAGGAGTTTTAAAACTAATATAGCTTGTAAGCTATGCAATTTTTCTCCTAAAACTCAAGATTATCTTCTTCTAAACTGCCAATATTCTCAAATGTTCTAATGCTAGGTGTGGAGAAGATGAAAGGTCTTAGTTCTTTAATAGTTGGTCATAATTCTTGTTATGGGTTGAGAATGTAAGTTATATGAACAAAGGTGACCTAACTTCCTTTAAAGTTGTGTTAAGTTGTCGAATTTGTACTATATCGAAGAAAAAAAATAGAAAAATTTTCAGGGATCAATAATAGAGTCCTTAAAATTTTTTATATCAAATCACGTTCAAATAAATTAGAAAACAAATTTGGCCAAGGAGAAACATACCAATATAATTTTTAAGCTAGCACCCAATTGCATGTTTTTTTTTTATTATTTAGGTTCCTTTCACTTAAAAGCATTGAGCTAATGCTTTGTAATCTAAATTGAGCCTAACCTTGAAGTGATTTGTCAAGATTGTTAATTCCTACTAAAGATGGCATTTAGGCCCGAGCCTGACTTAAGCCCAACCCGTTTAAAGTCAACAGGCTAGATCTGGGTTAACCAAGCCTTAGAATCCCTTGAGCTCGGGCTATCTAAGTGCAGCCTGATTGAGGCGCAATACCTATAAGGAAAACGATGTCATTTTTATTTAAAATTTAAAAATAAAAAAATTAAATTAGGCAGGACCATGTTAGGTTCAGGCTCAAGTATGACTGCATCAAATATGATTGGGCCTAGACTTAGCAAAAGTTGTCGTGCTAGGCCCGACCCATTGCCATCCCTAATTCCTGTTGATGCTCTTCATTTTCTTTTCTATTCTTTTTATAAGCGTCCTTGTTTTCTCTTTTGATAGTAATTCAATAAGCTTAGCCTCTAATAGTTAAATATGGATTAATTTGCCTCAAAATTTCACGGTTGAACTTGGACATTTTAAACCTTAGTTGTAATCTTTTCATCCTATTTTAATTTTATTTATCTTTTTAAAAATAAGGAATAACTATTTTGAAATTAATTGAAGTTTTGTATATTATTTGATATAGCGCCTACATTAGTTCACCTGATAACTCTTGAGAAAATAGTTTAGATTATCAAACGCTTATAAGGAAAGTATTGATAATAACATAATTATGACCATATACTAATTAAGGTATCCAAATAATGAACTAAGATTCAACACTCAATTAATAATTAAAATTTTTGACACTGCATCAAATAAAATGCCAAAGTTTAAATATTAACAAAATTATTATCCTCTATAATCGTATTTAAATGTTTAGTTAAAATAATCAAAAATATTAATTTATTAAATAAACATATTTTAAAATATATCTAAATTTATATATGTTTTATCTTAAAGTTTAAGTTCTTAAAACTTATCTATATATACAAATTTTTTCTCCATTCATTACTGGTTATTCTTAAACTTTCGTGTAACCTTTTATGTCACTAAATACTTATAAAGTTCCATTCGACCCGAAACAAAATTTTAAATACCAAATAAGCCTAGAAGAGAAGCATTATAAGAACATAATTAATTGTTTTCCTTTTAGCTTTTGTTTTCTTCTAAATTTCAAACAATTCAAATATAAGGAACACATTAAGAACTAAACAAAGCAATAAATTGTTATACCATAAGGCTAGCTCTTTATCTTATTAAAAATTTATATTAAAGAAAAGAAGGAATGAATTAACATATAATGTATACGTTATATCCATTATACGTTGTAATTAATTATAAAGCATATTCTTTTGTAGATTCTTATGTACATTCATATATAAATACTCCCTTATGTAATATTTTTACACACACAAAAATACAAAATTTTCTTCACTTCTTATATAGCATTAGAGTTTCCTTTTTATTTCAAAGGATACCTGTCTTCTGGTTCTTAATTTTCAAAGTTATTTTTGTCATTTATATAGAATTTGGAATATACCAAACACTTCTACATGATTATAATGATGCAAATCCCATGCTAAAAGGCCACTTCATGCGCCCGCACACTCTCTAAGCAGATTAGCATCAATTTTTAAACTTCCAACTTTTAGAGGTTAAAAACAACTCAAAACAATGTCGTTTGATCATTCCACAGTCAAAATGAGGTCGTTTAAACTAAAGTAATAAAAATACTCAATCAATAGAGGTGACATATCTTAATTTCTAGGTGGTTCATATCTCTACACACCATCGTCGTATTAGTGTCATGTCATAGTGCCACGTCATAGTTGACCACCCAAGTTGCTACCACATCATCATATCATGTCATTAGTGGGACATGCTTCGCTACCACATTATAGTGTCACACCATCATTTTGTCCAACATGGTTTCCTTGTCATCTTCCTACATCATCACCAATTCAGTCGGTTCAGTTCAAATCTATTAACTAAACTTTGACTGATCAATTCAGCTATTTTCATGCTAATTTTTTAAAAGTTATATTGATTATTAATATTTTTAGGTGTTCTAAACTCATTTTTGGGGTTAAATTTAATAAATTCCATCTCTAAAGATATATTTCTTCATTTTTGGTAATTTTAAACCTTGTTAAGTATTTTTTTATCTTACATGCACTATGGATACTTCTAAGGTTCATTAATACATTCCTCAACCAAGTAATGTCATTTTTGATAGATCTAACTATGATTTATAGGCAAAAGAAATGTGTAGCTTTCTCAA
>JANIPM010000009.1:2269695-2282095 GCA_027478405.1 Erythroxylum cassinoides
AATTGAGAATATCTTGATGTATTGACTATAAATGAGGGTGTATGTGTTAGCCATTGGTATACTTGAATTGTGAATTAGATTATTATAAATTTTGTGATGTAAATGTGGACTCAATGGAGAATAGACATATAGTTTGGAGACCAAAATTAAGCTGTGGTTACTGGTGGATATAGAAGTGTATTTTTATTGCAGGAATGACCATTCTTTCATAAGGGAGATGTCCATTTTATAGGGAAAACTCTGCCAAATTTTCATTAGGCTCCTCGTATAGCTCATGACCTTGATTGATTATAATATTTCATGGCAATTGTTTTAATATATCCCGCTTTGTAAAATGGAAAATGGAAACGATTTGGGAATTAGTTGTAGAAACTCATTTGTTGGCAGTATTTATATTTTGAAGGACATTGAAGAGAAGCTTTAGCAGGTATTCAAATGACATTCATATCCTTATAACTATGGATGTCAACAATGATTTTTCACACATGGCGAATGACATTTGTATCAGTTTTTATATTTCTCATTTTAGGTCCATCATCATCATCTTCCTTCATGTACTTTAGAAAGATCCTTCTGCATGTCGGTTGAGGTTAGTGATTTTTTTACTACGTTTTCTTGAACTTACCTTTATTTGGGTATTTTTATGGTTTCAATTAGTACATATTAATATTAAAGTTTTAACATTAATTATCTTCTAAAAAATACGATTACAAACACATACATTCAATCTTAAGTTTACAAATATTTTAGATCTCAACCTATAAACCTTAACCCATAACTCGTGATGGAGCTCTTGTAAGGCTCATCGGTGAAAAATACGAGGAGCCTAGGAATCACAACGAGAACTTGTGATCTTGATTCACATGTCTTATCTTAGATGTTTGTAATCTTTGGCTAACATGAATGATACTAACAATGGATTCACTGTTTTAAATTAATAGTTACCTATAAATGAGTTTCCACCACTGATGGTTTCATTAATCCTGAATTTATTAAGGGAGTTGAAGCTTTTATTCATTATGCATGTTCTCAACCTACATATAAGGATAGGCCAAAGATCATATGTCCATGTAAAAAGTGCAAACACAAATGTTTCCTTACTATTGATGAAGTTAATGGGCATTTGCTGAGAAAAGGGTTTGTCCCCAATTATTTTGAGTGGACACAATATATAGAACCCGGCATTTGTAGCACCTCAAGGGGTAATCAAGCAGAATCGTATGTCAACCTAAATGACTATGAAAGAGGGATTGGATTTATAACAAATTATGGATGGAGTTGAAAATTCGTACATGCAAATGGTTTATGATAGGGCCAGTTATATCTTTGAGGAAAATAGGGAAAATCTTGAAGAAGAACCTAACCTAGAATCAAAATAGTTTTTTGACTTACTATAGTCAGTTGATCGAGAATTGTGACCAAATTGTGAGACAATGACCCAATTGTCTTCAATTGCTCGAATATTGAACATAAAGTCTGAAGGGCATATTTCAGACTATAGTTTTGATAAAATTCTTGAATGGTATAATGAATCATTGCCTAATGATCATACAATGGTTGATAGTTTTTACAATAAGAAGAAACTTATTAATGGTCTTGATTTGCCTGTTGAAAATATTGATTGTTGCAAATTAGGATGTATGCTGTATTGGGGAGATGACGTGGACTTAGTAGAGTGCAAATTTTGTGGTCAATCTAGGTTTAAGCATAGAAAACATTCAATGAAACAAAAATTAGTACTATAAAGGCGGATGTATTATTTTCTGATAACTACGAGACTTCAAAGACTTTATGCTTTTGATGTTACTGCACCTCACATGAGATGGCTTACTGAACACAAATAAGAAGATGGAGTAATGAGTCATCCATCAGATGGGCTAGCATGGAAACATTTCAATGACACCCATCTTGATTTTACAGTTGAATGTCGAAATGTTAGGTTAGGATCTGGGTAGCAATTCATCATGCCTAATCATAATTACTACTTATAATTTGCCTCCATGGATGTGTATGAAAAAGGCATATATGTTCTTGACAGTGATTGTGCCAGGGCCTACAAATTTGAAGTATAAAATTGATGGATTACTATGGTAAAATTATTGAAATACTTGAAGTTGAGTACCCTGCTTTGCCAATTAAGTGATGTGTGATATTTAAATGTGACTGGTATGACTCGACTCTAAATGTTGGAACAAAAGTGGATAGCTGACACATTCTAGTTGAAATCAACTACTTAAGAAGATTGAGACAATTTGAACCTTTCATGTTGGCAATACAAGTGAAACAGGTATCTTATGTCCCTTTTCCAAGGTTAAGATGAGGTAAGAAAGATTGGTTGGTAGTTTGCAAAGTATTTTTCAATCACATGGAAAAGGAGAGCAAAGAATTGAAAGTGAACCGTTTCAAGGAGATGTCACTTTTATAAATGCATCTGTCACATATAATGATAATGAACCTTTGACCGATCCATCTAACAAATATGTTGAAATTTTATCTAGAGAGGATGACGAGTGTCAGAGATCTGAAAAGAAGCTGGAGTTTGATTCTTATTCTCCCGAAGAAGAAGATGTAATTTACAATTAAGTTATAATAGTGATTAAATATTGTTTGTAATTGAATATTTTAATCAACGTCATAAATTATTTCTTGTTCAATATATTATGTACAGTATTTCATTGAAAATTTTGTTCAAGGAATATTAACATGGTGTCTGGCTCCAGATGGTAGTACTTCCTTCCATTGGGAGGAATGTGGCAAAATTGTCCAACCCAAGGAATAAATATCACGACTTCATACACTAAGGATCGTTTACCTTCCATAGTCGATCTTCTACTTCAAGGTGTTAGTATGATCTAGACAACATCTCTTTCCTTATTATGTACATCTCATTTCCTTGTACGAAGTTATTATACATATTGCTGGACCTCGCTTCCGGAACCCAGCATTTGGAGTCATTCTATACTGAAATAGTACTTGTCCTCAACCATACTAAACCTATTTTGGGACAATTGACATAAATTTTTCTATGGTTATTTGATTAAGGTGAACTTTAGACAGTTCAAAAGAAAACTTCAAGATCTACAACTTTCATGAAGACGTTGAAGACAAATTCTATCATCTGTAGGGTCAAAAGTGGGACTAGATGATACGATAAGATGATACTAGATGAAGGATCAGATGAATTGGGAAAATTATCATAACTTTCTTTAGAGAACTTGGATTAAGGTGTTCTTTAGATGGTTTAAGAGAGAACTTCAAGATCTACAACTTTCATAAGGATCTCGAAGACAAATTTGATCATATATAGGGTCAAAAATGGGACGAGATGATAGGATCAGATGAACCTAAATGAAGGGTTAGACGAATTGGAAAAATGGTCATAACTTTCTCTAGAGAACTCGGTTTAAGGTTTTCTTTGGATGATTTGAAAGAGGACTTCAAGATCTACAACTTTTATGAAGCCCTCAAATACAAATTCGATCATTTCAGTTCTAAACTCATTTGCCAAATCAAAAGAAATTCATACATAAATTTAATTACATATTAACATAATAGTAAAAGACCTACAAAAAATACAACATACATAGGATGCTCAATGTTTAACATGCTTATAAAGCTATCCAAAAGTGATCTAACTAACTTAGTTACAAAAGTTCTAATATCTTGGAGTTTTCGATGCCGTGCAAGGATTGCTAAACTTATCATTCTGCACCTGAGGAGGGAATAGTGGGGTGAGCTACACAACTCAATGGCTAATATATTTATAGCCATTAGAAATTGACCACATATTCAATCATATGTACATGTATATGTAGCAGTTCAAGCATATGTACATGTATATCTAGCAATTCAAGCATTTGATCAATTTAACTCAAACTTATAACACACAACATAAACTTCAACCATTAAACATAACACTCAACTATGCACCATACTAAAAAATTTAAAGATGCAATGCACAAACAAATGGCTCGAGAGTTTTGTGGAACGAAACGGAGAAATCGAAGTTTACATCGTGAATAAAACGAGTCCGAATTCTCATGATTTCATGGCCTCAAATGGGTAATCTGGAGAAGGCTATGAGTCAACGTGCACATAACTAATGAAATGGGTTCCTCTTTTGCCCAATCACAACCAATTTATGCTCAATTCAATCATATGCCTATACTTTCATGCTTTTTCTTCCTTTCATCTAATTTAAAATGTTATAACCTTTTTCAAGGTATAACTTAATCAAAATGCATCATGCATTTCCAAACATTCACATTTTTTTTTCAATTTCAAGCAAATCAACATACACACACATAGGCAAGAATTTGCCCAATTACACAATAACTATAAATACATTATCCACCTAATTAGCTTGCGAAAATCCAAATCAAGCTTGCCTTTTCCCTTTCTCTTGGGTATGATTCCCTTAGTTTCCTAAAACAACGAAGGTTCCATTCAAAACAACATTCCAATAAAAATCTTAAACTTCAAAAAAATTAAAAAAATTGCAACAAACATAAATGAAGCTCAAATCTAACCTTCCCATAGTCCATTTAGGTTAGAAAACCTAAGATCTAGTTTAGAAACCCTAAAATCAGTTGGGTTCTCCTAATCCATCTTCTTCCAACACAAACCTTTCACTTTCTACACAAACCCCTTTTCTCCCTAACTCCTTCTTCCTCAACAAAACCCATTCCTTTAATAAAGCAAGAAGAAAAGATGGTTAAGCTACCTTAACAAAATTGATTTCTTTTCTTTTCTTCTTTCACCAAAACCTCTCTTCTCCTATCTTATTTTCCTTTTTCACTCTCCTCCCCCTTCAATTCATGTTTTTCTCTTCTTAACAAGCAAGAAAACATATTTTTCTTTCATTTCCTTAATGAGTCCAAAAAGTCCATTTTACCCTTCCTTATAATCTTATGTTCTTTATGCTTAAGAGATCTCCCAAAAATGTCCTTGAACATCCTTATTATATTAACACTTTAATTCCACTTACCCATTCAACTAATCCTACTAACTTTGACATAATTATAACTCCAACAATTTAATCTATCTAAACCTCAAAATTTTTTTAATTCATGCGTAACTTAAAGAAAAATTTTCAGGGTCCAACAACTCTCCCCCCTTAAAGAATTTTGTCCTCGAAATTCTTACCTGGGACATTGAAAAGGTGTGGATACTTCTCCCTCATGGCCTCCAAGGGTTCCCACGTGGCCTCTTTTGTATAATGGTTCCTCCATAGAACTTTAACCAGCTTCACAGTCTTGTTTCTCAAAACTTTTTCTTTGAATCTAAAATCTCCATTGGTCATTCTTCATAAGTCAAATCATCTCTTAGCTGAACTTCTGAAGGTTGAACTATGTGTGAAGGATCAGACCGGTGCTTCCACAACATCAATACATAGAAAACATTGGGAATCTTAGGCAACTTCAGTGGCAAAGCTAACTTATAGACTGAAGGCCTAATCTTCTTGATGATCTCATATGGGCCTATATATCTTGGACTAAGCTTGCCCTTCGTACTAAATCTGAAAACTCCTTTCCATAGAGAAGCTCTAATAAACACTTTGTCTCCAACTTCAATTTCCATTTCCTTTCTATGTGTATCCGTATAGCTCTTCATTCTGTCTTGAGCTACTTTAAGTCTCTGCTTCACTAATTTATTCTTATCAACTGTGACTTGTACCAACTCAGGTCCTACTAGTCTCCTTTCACCTTCCTCATCCCAAAAAATAGGAGTTTTGCACCTTCTACCATACAAAGCTTCATAAAGTGCCATTTGAATTCCTAAGTGATAGGAATTATTGTAAGCAAAATTGATCAACGGTAAATGCTCATCCCATGAACCTTTGAAGTCCATAACACAAGCTCTTAACTTTGCCTCCAATGTCCGTATTGTCCATTTTGATTGACCATCAGTTTGTGGATGGAAAGCTATATTAAAGTGCAACTTGGTTCCTAAAGCCTCTTATAAGCTTTCCCAAAATTTGGAGGTGAACTTGGAGTCTCTATCCGAAACTATAGAGCTTGGAATCCTCTGAAGTCGGATTATTTCATTCACATATTTCTTAGCCAAGGAATTCAAAGAATCTGTCTGCTTTATTGGCAAGAAATGTGCAGACTTGGCTAGCCTATCCACAATGACCCATATTGCATCATGCTTCGTGCTAGTCCTCAGCAATCCCATCAAAAACTCCATCATAATCTTCTCCCATTTCCATTCCAAAATTGGCAGAGGTTTAAGCTTGCCTGAAGGTGCCTGGTATTTAGCTTTAACTTGTTGGTACATTAAGCATCTTTTAGCATATTTCGCAACTTCTTTCTTCATTCCTTTCCACCAGAAATGCTCTTTCAAATCTCTATACATTCTCGTACTTCCTAGGTGCATAGCATAAGGCGCATTATGTGCCTCATCTAGAATCTATTCTTTCAACTCTAATATGTTAGGAATACATAGTCTATTACCTACCATTATCAATCCATCTTCTTTGATCTCAATTTCAGAAGGTTTACCACTTTTAATCTCTTCCAAGAGCTTGCTCAAATACTCATCTTGTTCCTGCAATTTTTAATCTTCTCCATTGAACACTAACCTCACTTTAAAGTTAGCCAACACACAATTAGACTCGACTTGCCTCAATGTCACCTTAAGCTTAGCTAATTCCTTCAACAAAGGAAGGTATACTGTCTCCACATGTGCCATAATGGACTTCCTACTCAGTGCATCCACTACTACATTAGCTTTCTCCGGGTGGTAATCTATCATCAAGTAATAATCTTTCACAACTCTAACCACTTTCTTTGTCTCAAATTCAACTCCTTTTGGCTCATCAGATACTTAAGACTCTTGTGGTCTGTAAACATCCTAGTGGTGACGCCATATAAGTAGTGTCTCCATACATTCAACACAAAAATTATGGTAGCTAACTCCAAATCATGCATAGGATAATTCATCTTATAAGGCTTTAATTTCTTAGAAGCATAAGCAATCAATCTATCGCCTTGCATCAACACATAGCCCAATCCCTTCCTTGAGGTATCACTATACACTGTATATCCGTCACTACCCAAAAGCAAAGTCAAAATTGGTGCAGTTGTAAGTCTGTTCTTCAATTCCTCAAAGCCACTCTGGCACTCCTTTGTCTATACAAATTTCTGATTCTTTCTTGTCAACTTGGAAAGTGGAGCTGCTATCATGGAAAAGCCCTCCACAAACCTTCTATAATATCCGGCTAACCCCAAGAAACTTCTCACTTTAGCTACATTCTTGGGTGCTTCCCATTTCACAACCACTTCTATCTTCCTCGGATCCACGTGTACTCTTTTCTCTAAAATCACATGTCCAAGAAATGTCACTTCCTTTAGCTAAAATTCACATTTGTCAAATTTTACATATGACTCATTCTTCCTCAATATCTCCAAAGAAATCCTTAAATGTTCCTCATGCTTCTTATCACTCTTTAAATAGACCAAAATATCATCAATAAAGACATTGACAAATTCGTCTAAGAAAGGTTTAAAGACTCTATTCATCAAATCCATGAAAGCTGCAGATGCATTTGTCGACCCAAAACGCATGACCAAAAACTCAAAGTGGCCATACCGTGTTCTAAAAGCAGTCTTTGACACATCGAACTCCTTTATCCTCAACTGATGGTAACCTAATCTCAAATCTATCTTCAAAAAGACCCTCACCCCTTGCAACTGATCAAACAAGTCAACTATGCGTGGAAGTAGATATCTGTTCTTAATGGTGACATGGTTGAGCTTTCTATAATCCACACATATTTGCAATGATCCGTTTTTTTTCTTCACAAAAAGGACCGAAGTTCCCCAAGGTGAAGAGCTTGGCCTAAGATAACCTTTCTCTAACAAATTTTCCAATTGCTCCTTAAGCTCCTTCAATTCTGCCGGAGCCATTCTATATGGCGGAATCGAAATTGGCATTGTGCCTAGAAGAAGCTCAATGGGAAATTCAATTTTCCTAGGTGGTGGTAGTCCTAGTAATTCCTCGGGAAAGACATCCAGGAATTTCATGACTACTTATATATCTTCTAACTTCCCTCTATCTATCCTCGTGTCTACTACATAGGACAAAAATGCTTCACACCCTTTCGTCATCATTTTCTCTGCCATCAAAGCCGAAACAATCCTCGATAAGCTAAATTTTCTGTCTCCCATAAACATCACCTTTCTTCCATTATCCAACTCGAAATCCATTGTCTTCTGTTTATAATCTAAGATGGCATTAGATTTCTCTAAGGCGTCTATACCCAAAATCACATCTAATCCTCCTATCTTCATTGGCATTAAATCCAGTACTATGTGTCCCCTACCAATATGTATCTCATAATCTCTATAAACTTGACTAATCATAATATAGTGGCCTATTGGAGTGCTAACCATTAAAGGAGTATCCAATGGGCTCAAATCTCTACCATACAAAGTTCTACCTGATGAAACATAGGAATAGGTAGAACCCGAATCAGTCAAAATAATTACATCATCATCAAATAATTTAATCATACTGATCACAACTTCTGGAGCTGTCTCTGCATCATCCCGTGTCATTGCAAATATCCTAGCTAGTGCTTGCCCCTTGTTCTTTCTGGAGGATTCACCCTCCTAGTTGCATCAAAACTACCCACTTCAGTTGGAGTCTTTTGCCCCACTGTCTCAATTCTCTTCGAAGCTTGCATCTGTGTTCCCTCTCTTCTTGCATACTTCGAGCATTCTCTTGCTATGTGTCCTTTCTCTCCACAATTGAAGCATGCTCCTATCAATCAGTAACATTCCCCTTTATGAAACCTTTCGCAGTGTTCACATTTGAAAATGGGTGGCTTATCCCCATCTCTCTTTCTACTGCCTCCCGCTATAGAGGCTTGATGAGAAACAATAGGAGTTCTCATTGGTTTGAACCTGCTTGCCCCACTGCTTCTCTCCTTAGACTACACAGGGAAAGTCCTGGTACTCCTCTCAGGCATAGAAGTACCACCTCCCCTCTTAAACTGTTCTCTCCCCTTTATCTTTTTACTCACGGTGCTCTTTATATTCTCATGTTCTTAACCCTCAGAGCTGCTTCAACTAGCTGTTGAAAATCACAAAAATTCTGCACCACCACTTTCTCTTAGATAGCTAGATGTAACCCAAGTTTCAACCTACAACACTTAGCTGCCTCACACATCATCATCTTTGCTGCATACTGGGATAGCTATGTAAACTGACGTTCATAATCACTCACTGTCATTTCCCTTTGGGTGAGACTCAGAAACTCTCTCTACTTCTGCTGCATGTATATGTCAGACAGGTACTTCTTCTTATATGTAGCTAAGAAGTCCTTCCATACAAGCACTGGCGGTCTCATCTGGCTCCCTGGCACATTCTCCCACTAATGTAGAACATCTCCCTATAGCAAGCTTGTAGCATACACAACTTTCACATCATCCTCTGAATCCATCTGATCCAATATCCTCTCGGTCTTTCTCAACTAAGTCTCGGTTTCTTCTGGATCCGTTGTCTCATAGAAATCCACTGCCCCATACTTTCTGAGCTTACCAAACAGTTTCCCCTTCTTGACTGGGGCCAGAGTAGAAGATTGTGACATCTAGCCCATGGCTTGAGCAAATGCCAGAAACATCCTCAGATCTAATTAAGGAGGCACTTGCTCATACAGAAGAGGAGACTCTTGTGTCTGTGACCGAACGGGTTCACTACCTTGCCATACAGAAGCCTTAGCATTTCCTGGGGCTACTGATTCATCAGTACTCTCCTCCCTTGGTGAAGAGTCAGGTGCAATCGATCCTTGCAATACTCCTCATGTTCTTCTACAAGGTGGCATCTTACTCCTTCAATGTAAACACTAACTATTAGCTTACATTTCATTCTAAAATCCTAATCCCTAAATGTATGCATGACATGCATATCACTTAATGCAATTCAATCAATTCACAATGCATCAAGTAATCACATAACATAATAATTCATCCTACTATGCATTCTAAGCTTAGAAAAAACCTGAGCTCTGATAACAAACAATGCTGGACCCCACTTCTGAAGCCCAGCATTTGAAGTCATTCTATACTGAAACAGTACTTGTCATTATCCATACTGAACCTATTTCGGGACAATTAGCATAACTTTATCCATAGATATTGGATTAAGGTGCTCTTTATACTGTTTGAAAGAAGACTTCAAGATATACATCTTTCATTTAGACCTTGAAGACAAATTCTATCATCTGTAGGGTCAAAAGTAAGACTAGACAATACTAGATGAAGGATCAGATAAATTGCAAAAATTGTCATAACGTTCTCTAGGGAACTCTGATTAAGGTGCTCTTTGGATGGTTCAAAAGAGGACTTCAAGATTTACAACTTTTATGAAGACCATGAAGACAAATTCGATAATCTACAGGGTCAAAAATGGGACCAGACGATAGGATCAGATGAACCTAGATGAAGGGTTAGACGAATTGGAAAAATGGTCATAACTTTCTCTAGAGAACTCGGTTTAAGGTGTTCTTTAGATAGTTCAAAAGAGGACTTCAAGATCTACAACTTTCATAAGACCTCAAAGACAAATTCAACCATCCATAGGGTTAAAATTAGGACCAGATGATAGGAATAGATGAATAGTGCACCAGACGATATGATGTCATCACCAGACAATATGACCTCATCACTAAATGATATGGCGTCGTTAGATGATATGATGTCATCACCAGATGATATGACGTCATTAGATGATACAATTTATGTAACATCCCATCACCGATGGGAAGGATAAATTGGTAAATTTGGATCGGATGGTGAGTGTGTATTTTACATGCATAAATTGGCCTCTATATGGATACGATTGGTAAATTTGGCAAATGCACATGATTGTACTTGCACTCGTGACAATTCCCGGCATATGTGTCTATAAGTTAAATTTTAGTGAAAAATGTAAAATTTGTGTTTGAAAAATAAAATTGGAGTGATTTATGTGTATTCTGTATAAAATTGCTAAGTGAGTACCGGTGAGATTTCCAATACTGGCAACGACTGTCAAAATGGCTCTATAAATTAAAGACCTGATTTAGGAATTTTGTTTTGTCTTACGACATTGCAATTTGGAGAGGGTTATGAGAGCCAAAGTGAATAAATTGATTGAATTGGAAATTGATAGGTATGAAAGTGAGTGATTCTGAAATAATTGAATCTCAATTCAGTCCCTAAGAGTTTGAATTTCTGAATTGAAGTAATGAAGTTATAAGAATTTGTATTAGGGCAATTTGGGCAAGATACTTAAGATTATAAGGCTTAAGGTTTAAGGAATGGGCAAAATGGACTTTTCATAATTTGTAAATGTATAAAAAGGAAAATTAGGGCTTGTGAATGGGAAAAAGGAAGAGGAACCGTGGAAGAAGAAGAGGAAGAGGAGAAGAAAATGGTTTTCAACGAAATCACTAAGAGTCTAAGGATTTTGAAAGCCAAATCAAGTAAGTTTAAGCCTCTATCCTCTTGATTAGTGGATTTGATTCTTATTTTTAAGTGTTAAAAGTGAAAGAATGGGTTGTATATGTTAGTTTAGGGTTGTCGATTATGGATGAATTTTTGATTGTTTTGTGAATGATAATGGTGTAAAATGAGTTGGAAATGAATGAAGTATGTTTTTGAAAAATGGAGTGATTGGAGTGAAATTGTTGAGAAATCAGGTTTCAGAAGGCTTACGAAGCTCGCACGTCGCGACGTGCTCATGCACACGCCGCGGTGCACGCAAGCGTGCACGCCGCGATGCGGGCCAGTGTGCACGCCGCGATGCACATCGCGGCGCATACTTGCGCCCTCGTCGTGGCGAGCGTTTGGATTTCGCCGCACTCGCCGCGGCGAGCTACTGTTCCAGACAGTTATGTTTTGGTTTTTAAGCCATAACTTTTTGTACCGATATTTAATTGAGATAATTTCAGATTTGTTATGAACTAGAGACAAGGGTCTATACGTTTATGAAAAATGAAAGTATTAAATCAGTCTTTTTAAGTTCTCAATTTTGGATGGAAGTGTGGTGTAAAATATGGTTTCGACAAAAAGATAGTTCGTATCTATTTGGAGTATAATTTCGGATTTTCCTGAAACAAGTGAACGATTTTAGTGTCAATTAAGTTCTGATATTAGGGAAAAGTTGTGATGGAAATTTTTGGGATAATGCCGAAATGTCACGAAAGTGCATAGTACATATTGTTAAATTGCTACATATGCATTAATTGTTATTTCTGATTGAAAAGTGAGTTAAATATGAGTGTTTGACTTGTGATAGAGGCACATTTGGAATGATAGCCCACCAACATTACCGAGACTTCCAGGCGTTAGCGCGGAAGTTAGGTGAGTGACCTAGATGGCTCTCAATTTATTATGTGTTATAATTCATTGATT
>JANIPM010000009.1:2311025-2326149 GCA_027478405.1 Erythroxylum cassinoides
CTTTATTAACTTTAAAAGATAAGTTACTGTACTTGTCTTTATCTCTCTCAAAGTTTCTTTCTCCAGTTTATCTTCAACGTGGAGTTTTTTATCAAATCTCCAACAGAGAAAAATCTTGTTTTCTTTTATCCACTACCATTTCTTCTTTGTTATTTCTTTCTTCTATCCCAAGAAAAACTGAACCCCCTGTCAACTTTCAAGTTGATGTACGTGGTTGCATGAGGGATTAGGGTTATGCAATTTTTTGCGGATGTTAGAGCTTCAAACAAATAAGCTTGTTATGGTTATGTATTTTTGTATTAACTGAAGCATGCATCTTGAGCTCACTATAAAATGGTTAAAAACTGTGATATTCATATTTGCTGAAAAATGAGTGAGGAGATTTTGAGTGTGTTGTACATGTTGATTTTTTTTTCAGATTTGATGATCAAAATATTATAAGATGTTGTAGAAATGACTGTTGAAGTTGAAAGATCAACTAAAATGGGTAGGGGATTAATGCATAAAAATTTGAAGAAATGGATATGTGAATGCTCTGTTCATGTTGATGTTATATATATATGTAAGTTTTGGAGTGTTCTAGAGATGATTAAAAATGAATTTAGAGTTAAGAGATAAGTGTATAGTGATGTCTAGAGATGAGAAAGAATGATTAAAGTAATAGTTAGAGGAAAAAATGAATAAAATCCAAAAGTTGAAAATGCAGAAAAATGAAAGTGAAGAAATGCAGAAAACGTGATGAATATGCGTGAGTGTTTTTGGTTTCGATGATTATGAAAAGTGATAGATTTTTTTATTTTGATGTGATTTGTGAGCTGAAGTGAAATAGGAGTGAAGAGGAAATATTGAGATTTAAGCTTAAAGTTGATAGTGATATATACATATATATAAAGACTCTGTTTTTCCTCTTCACTAGTCACATACGGGTATATATTGGAAAATTAGTGAATGAGTTTTGATATCAAATTACCAAAGGATGGAGGTTGTGATTTAAAGAAATGATGAGTGATTAAGTTATGAAGTTGGTAAAGTACCCAGGATTGTCATTGAGCATGCATTGTACATAATCCATATACACAGTTATACATAAATAAATGCTTATAATTGTGCTATTATTAATGTGTGTGCAATGTGTGTCTTGCATAAATGGGTTGTGCAGGTTAAATGTCCGCATTCAGGCGATTTCAGAATTTGGAAGCTAATGTTAATCTGGAACGTACTGTGAATAAACCTAGATGGTCTCATTTCATTGTTTGTTTGGTTGAATTTTTGTATTAATTGACTACTGAATACTTATATGAATGTGATTGATTTTGTTGAATTCCAGATAAAAGGTCCAATGATTGTGAAATGTAGATGAGATATTGAAGTGCTACTTGCATGTGAATATGACAAACTTAATGGTTCATGATATGATTGATTGAAAATGTGAGATGTATTCCATACATGAATGCATGATCAGATAATGAGAGTTGTGACCAGAGTAACCACTGATCAAAGCTTAAAGATCAAAGTGTGAAAAGAGCCTCGAGCTCAGAAAGTGATTAAGAGCCTAAGGCTCGCTATGTAAAATGAGTCATGTATCTCCATCGAATAAGGGACAGTTAGTAATGAGCCCGGTATCTAATAGATATGGGACAATTTAGGCACTCGATTACAACAAAGTAATAAATGAAAAGTGGGTCTCATGTGCACTACATATGCATAATACGAATGATTAAAGTGTATTAAGTGTGAAATGTGAAATGATGTTAATTATGTGATATGTGACTGGGTGAGCCATCGATGATGGTCACTCACTGAGTTCGCAAAACTCACCCAAAATTTACAAATATTTTTCAGGATCAGAAGAATACCCCGTTAGGCCAACTGGAGTATACCTATAACATTCAAGTGAAGGATAGAGGTCGAGATCAGTTCGTGTCTGCATTGCATTTCTTTATTTTGTATTGAATGGTATATTCCACAATTTTTGTATAAATTTGTATTCCCAAATGAATCAAGTGTTTTGTATTTGTGAAAGGGCCCAAATAGCTATTGACAATTTTGTTGATGGTTTTGTGTTAATTGAAAATGTTTATGAATGAATGTGGGCCCAAATTGAGTATTGATTTCTGCATATTGTATTTGTTGTTGTTTTTAAAAAAATTATACCGATTTCTAAATGATTGAGTGTTTTAGCATGCCACCCTCGCGGGGCACGAACTCTGATATCACCGATTGATATCGGGTTTGAGTCTTGTGAGAGTGAGGTACTACAGTTATGTTAGGATCACTATATGGTATTTGTTTGTTTTGTTCCCTAATCAAGGAATATGGTTATATTGTACTTTTATCCCAATCCTTAGAAATCTATTTATTTTTAGAAAATTATATAAACTGATTCATATTTTAGGGTATTGTGGACATGTATCAAAGATTATCTGCTTGACAAACTATTCATATGGTTTGACTATTGAAGTGATTTCAAGAATGATTATGAGCCTATTCTTTACAGAGATGGTTATTTTCTAAGTGCTTCTTATTTTAGATCATATTAATTGTCTCAAATAGATGTTACCTATGGTTTATGCGATTGTTAGTTCAGAAAGCCTTAAAGATTAATCGTAATTTCTTATAAATTTAAAGGAGTTTATTAATATTATTAAGGTGATTATAATTTTAGGCTATCATAACCAGGGACGAATTCAGAAATTTTTTTGAGTAGGGGAAAAATTTTATTTTTAATGTGGCAAAATTTTAGTAGGGTAAAAAAAATTTGAGTCAGGGTAAAATTTTAATTTTTATGAAAAAATTAAAATAATAATATTTTTTATATGAAATTTTTTGGAAGGAGTGGGGCAAGTGGGGGATGTGCATTCGTCCCTAATCACAACAACATTATTTTTAATGTTAGAGAGATTTTTAGTGAAGAGTTCCATTTATGTTGTTATAGGCACATTAAAGAGAATTATAAGGCATAGGCATCCAAACAACTTGTATAAGATAGGAAAGTTACAAAGTTGGCAATCAAACCCCTTGATGATATCATGCATGTTCAGTTAGAAGAGGACTACAATAGTGCTATGGTAAATCTATAGACATTTAAGCCATAACTTATTGACTAGGTAAAGAGGGTTATACAATGGTGGTTAGTGATGTACAAATTTTCTTGTGTACATTGGGGATAGGTGAAAAATAGGAAGTTAGAATCTTTCAATTCTTAGATAAAGAAAAACATTAACTTTTTCTAGTTGATCATTAAACAACCCTTGCTTTAAAGATGTTTATGTGAAACAATATTATTACAGGGTGAAGCAATGGTGTAAGCAAAAATATTGAGAAAATTTGTTGGACAATATAGGTATGTATGAAGGAATAATGGTAATTTGATGCATCCAAGATGCATACTAGAAATGCAGACTTGTTTAACAACTTAATGGACTAAACATGCACTTGTTTAAAATGGTAACATTCCATATGCCTTATAAACATGCTTGCTACATGATAAAGGCTATAAATTTTAATGTATATAATTTTGTTAGTGATTGGTACAAAATCATTGTTGCAAATATTATCATACATGATCTTAACATAAGTATGACCAAAAATTAGATTACAATTCAATAGAATTGTCACCCTACCTTATTAAGAAAAATAGAGAAAAAACCTAGAAGAAATTCATATCTATAAAATTGAGTACAAGAATCAATTTGAAAAATAGGAAAAGTATTAGACACCCTATTTTATCTACTTTAAGCAACTACCTAGGTACTAAAAGATTTTTAAAATTTAGGTATTTTACAAGAAAAATAGGGTATAACTTCTAAAGGGATACTAAAAATAAAAATATTTGGTTAAGTACTTAAAGAGTTTAAGATTTTACCTAAGACTTAGGGTATAACTTCTAAAGGGATACTAAAAATAAAAATATTTGGTTAAGAACTTAAGAGTTTAAGATTTACCTGAGGCTTAAAATAAAGTATTCAAAGATTTCTAGATTGTGTGATAGGGCTCTCAAGGAATTTTTAGTTTTTACTCTTACTGAAAAGGTTGAAAATATTTTCCATGACACAGGAAGTACAAGAAATAAGTTATATTTTACCTAGGAAATGAAATAAGTAGTGGAATAATCTTGAACTAAAATTAAAGAACTACACAAAGGAAAGTGTTGAGCCAGTTGAAGTAGATTGAACTTGAATATTCGAAGAAATAAATCTAATTACTTGATAGAAGAGCTATAATTATCTTTTGAGTGAAAGGGATCTAAATAGTGATGGACCAAAAGGCCTAAAATAAGGAAAAGAGAAGAAACAAAATAAAAGTCTATTGCACATATGGGCTCAAAATTAAAAGGTCTATTTTAGTTTTTAATTATCTTAAGAAAAACGTTGAAAATACTTATATGATGTAGTAAATGAAAGAAATGAGTTAGATTTAATCTTTAAATTGGACTTAATCTTTAAACACATAGTAATTCAATTTTTATTTTTTCTTTTAAGTAAAAAACGTTACAAAATAAGAACAAAAATATTACTCATAATGGCTTTTGAGGCTAAGCCTAAGGAAAACCTTATGGCTGACACAGTACACTGTACACTGGAATTGCAAGAGTTGAAAATGAACAACATAGAAAAGTAGCCCCATTTACGTATATGAGATTTCAAGGTTTCCCAGAACTCCAACAAGCAAACTTACGTATTTTCGTGTTCTTCCTTTATGACTTCGTTGGCAAATAGGAAAAGAAGACAATCAAAAGTAAAAGAAAAGATGTAGTAATAATAATAATAAGCTAAACTCCAAAAAATGCTGCATTTCCTCACCGTTTTAGCCTCACAAGAATAACTTCACGAGATGAAAATCACCTTCTTCTTTTTTTCGAAAATTAAAAGGATGCATTAATGAAATTAATGTTACAAGGGCTACATTTGATTTAATGAAACACAAAAGGACCAGATGGAAGGACACATGGTGTGTCGTACACATAATCTAAAATCATGTCTATTTTCCTAATGGGACAAGCTTCCCTTGAGCAGAGAATTTTGGCAGAGGAAAATTAGATTGAAAAAGAGATATTAGAGGAGGAAGTAGCTCGCCGACTTCTGGAGACAAGTGCAAAGCTCATAAAGAAATAAAACAAACCGAACAGCTTGGCACATAAAATTATCAAAATGAGGAGTATTTAGAAAAATCATCAAGTAGAGAAAAATTAAAAAATAAACACCAATGAAGCCTTCTTCTTCTTCATTTTTCTCTCAACTATTCCGGATAGTGTGTGTCTTAATGTACTATTTTATTCCCGCATGTGACACTTCTTTTATATGTTCTCCCCTTTTGATTGTTTCGCAGCAAATTATTGGAAAATTGTGAAGGTTAATAATCTCAAAATTCTTTTAAAATAGCTAAATTTTCAGCAACAATTTTATGTCTTTTTTGTGATTTTTGATCCTTCTGCATTAGTTTATCGTTGGATTGTGTGTCGTGGTTGTTTAGGACAATAATTGAAGTCATAGAAAGGGATAAAAATAGAGAAAATGAGGCTGAAAATTGAGAAAAGAAGAGAAAATAGGAGAAGAAGAGATGGCCAAGAAGATGACAACTTTAGAAATTTTAAGTAAAATTAAGGGCAAATAGGAAATGTTGATAGTGAAGGGTAAATTTGGTATTTACTTTCAAGAAGAGTATTTTTGGTATTAATTGAAATAAATGAAGGTAAAATAGGATTTTTAATTAGTTCAGGGTTTTTTAATAATTATAATGGTTAGGTTAGCAAGAATATTATTTTTAGTAATTAAGGATAAAAAGGAAAAGGAAATAATGTTAGATTATTAAGTGTAATTAGATTGGAAATTTTCTTAAATTAGTCTAACATAATTTTATAACTTCTAGGTCTGAAGATCTAATTAAGGAATAATTTAGACTATCAATTAGTTGGGTATGAAATTGAGGTAAGAAAAATCTTAGACTATATTCTTAAAATAATATTTTTGGTATCTATAAGATATTATACAATGAGTGATATTTTGAATTATTCATTAATTAAATTAATGAATAGCATTTACATACATGAATTATGTTTATTTTATTTCGCAAATAATTTACAAAGTATAATGTGTCTTTCTTTTATGTTTCATATAAGGTGTATTGTTTGTTAATTCGATGAAATGTATTAATTAAGTAGAGACCAACCAATAATAAGTTGAGAATTAAATGGTGTAAGTTGTAAATATGTGGCTTACCTAGGATATGCTACATTTGACGGTCATATATTGATGGATTGTTGAGATATGAGCGAGTGATGACTAGGTACCTATCCGTAGAGCAAATATAGGGGCATCCTGAGTCCTAGGGATCTCCTATACTGATGGCTGGGTACTGAGATATCCTGAATCTTGGGTATATCCTGTGTCGATGATTAGGTACTGGAGTAATATCGGGGTACTAAGTGAGATTGAGAAATTGAGATACCCTGTGTCGATATTTATACATCTAATTATGTTTCCACTTAATGAGAATTTAGGATAAGTAGAGGTAAGTCAAGAAAGCATTGGATGTAAGCCTACTAGGTTAAGCAGGGTAGAATTATGAGATAAAGCATAAATTGTAGTAATAAATTAATATTTGTGTTAATCATTATTTCATAAAATTTTTAGATGTTTGTTAATTTTTTGGATTAGACTGAGTAATGTTATGTATCTTTGTATTATACAAATGTTTAATCTCCTGACTAAGTTTAATATTATTATGTTATTTAATTTTAAGGGGACGATCTGTTATCCTTATTGAGTAGGCATCTCACCCATTGCCACTATTTCTTTTAGGAGATCAAAAGATTGCTAATAACCCCAATGAAAGTGATTGACAGAGTTAAGTTTAGGTAGGGCCAACAGATTACCTGAGTGAAGTTATATGATTTTTTTTATGTGACAGCTCAGGTAGTTGTGTTATATAGATACTTTTGTATCTAATAAACATCTCTTTTTGGAACTAATGTAGTAATTATTGGTATGTTTTGGGACTCGAATAATTATGGTTTAAGAATTTTTGGGAGCATCATATTAGGCGGTATCAAAGCGAGTTAGTCTATCAGTAGTCCCAGGATCTACGCATTCTTACATTTCTTTAGAGTTTGTCTTTAGAATTTTAAGGGAGGTTAGTCAATTAAGATATGACCTAAGAGTGTAGTTACCAGTATGAAACTATGTGGTAGTAAATAACATCAAGCTATAATGGATTGCAAAGGAGGTGAAAGTGATACTTGTGGGGGATCACATAGTAGTCCCAGTATGTATGATCTTGGTCATGACGACTAGACGATTGATATTAGATAGGTATGAGGCATATCAAGCTCATATTATAGATATGAGGGAGGTGAGTCCTAGATTAAAAGATATTCATGTGGTGAGGGAATTTTCAGAGATATTCTTAGGAAATTTACCAAGTTTATTACCTCAACGAGAGATAGATTTCACCATTGAGACTATGCATGGAGTTGCATCAATTTCCATTGCACCTTATAAGATGGCTACTATTGAGTTATATGTGTTGAAAAGAAAAATAAAGGAGTTGTTATAAAAGGACTTTATCAGACCGAGCACATCACCCTGGGAATCTCCACTGTTGTTTGTGAAGAAAAAAAGATGGTAATATGAGACTTTGCATGGATTACTGACGGCTAAACAAGGTGATAGTAAATAACAAGTACTCATTTCCAAAGATAGATGATCTTTTAGATCAGCTTAGGAAAGAGGTCATATTTTCTAAGATTGACTTGAGATCTGGATACTGGCAGTTAGTGAACTAATCAAATTCTAAGTTGACTAAGGCCTAAAGGATAATTAAAATGAAAAGAAAAACTAAACAGAAAAGGAAATAAGCAAATATGGATTAATTGCAAATGAAACTGCAAAATTAACACAAAGAAATCAAAATTGAGTACCAGCAATGAACAACAAAAAATCACACAAGGAAGATTAGTCGATTATGAGAAGGGGAGCATGATTACTTTTAAGTTAATTAGTTATCGGTCCTAGACTTTAGAATGGTGGATTACTCTCTTTTGAGTTATAATCATTAAATCCTAAATCATAAACCATAATTGAATTATGGAATTGACAATCTTTTAATTAACAAAAAGCCCACAAATCCAATTAGATCTTAAGCCCTCTAGTAGACTATCGGGTCCTTACACGAGATCTCTCTTTGTATAAATTACTGATTTGATTATTTACATGATCTATTAGATTGTTTAACTCTCATTACCCAATCTAATTATTTTGTTATTAGTTTACTCCTCGATTTGTTACCGAAACATGCAAATGCAACAAATAATCACAACACTCAATGTATTAACATCAAAAGAAATCATATTAACATTGATTCAAGAACAAATCCCTAAAGGATTTTAAAACATCATCATCAAACCCAAATCCATCACTATCAAATACATCTCATACATTCAAAAGAAAGAATAACAAATATGAAACGAAAATGTTACTTGGAAAGGGTCAAGATGGATCGGGAAGATAGCAGCAATAGTAGCCCTTCTTCTTCCCTCTTCCTCTCTCCTCTCTCCTTTTTTGTCCTCTTCTTCTCCTCCCTTGGATCTTTCTCAATATAGTAAAATGGAGGCTCCCTTCAAGGAATTCTTCTCTTCTAATTTATAGTCTTTTCTATTTAGGGTAAAAATTAGGTTTTACCTAAGCCCAAAAGTCCAAAATATCCCTCGAAAAGTTATGTTTAGCCAGTCCGCGTCTGTTGTCGTGCAGGCCACAATTGTGGCCCCCCAAAAAAGGTTTTGTCATGATCATAACCCTGGGTCTTCCTTTGGGTTTCCTCCAAATCTCCTTCGTTCTTTGATATCTGATCTCAAACACTTTCAATTACATCAAGGCACCTCAAATGCATAAAATTAAAGTTCAATAACATGCTCTAATCCACATAACACTCGAAACACAAATATCTAACCAAGTAACACCATTCTAAACCTAAATATATATGAACAATTAACTACTAAAAACATACTAAAATGCTTGTTAAAACATCATGCAGCCTACAATTATCAACATTCCCACACTTGAACTTTTGTTAGTTCTCAAGAAAAAACAAAACAAACAAAACATAAACACACCAAACAAAAACACATACACATATGCAATAATGGTATAATGGCATTGAACTTTCACGAAACAAATTTAACTACAAACTCAATCCTTCAAGTTGTTCTAACTTATTAAATTTTGAAATTTATGTCTAAGTACTTTAGACTAAATATGCATAGTAATCAAGACTAAATGTCAAATTCATTCACTCCCATCACTCACACACATACACATTGATAATTAGTTAGTCGATCAAAATTGTAACTATCCTTAAGTAGCTTTCATGAAAAGTCATGCTATTCACAAAGATCAATAGGATTTATTAAACAACACACTATTTTTGTTAGTTTTCATTAACATGAACCTAGCGTTTTGATGCGAAGGTAAATATTTGTGATGAATGTCCCCTGGTTACTCAATTAGGTCATGTTAAGCAGCTTGGTTGGAATGTTATTATAGCCTTTTGACATGAAGGCAAATATTTGTGATAAATATCTCTCGATTACTCAACTAGATCACATTCTCAACTAGCTACTAGCTCTATTCATTACCTGATTTATTTCAAAAGAGCCAACATAGTAGTTATTTATTAAACAAAACACAAACTTTTTTTTAATATTTTCTTGCTTACCTCATTTCTTTAGCTAATCATTTTCATGAAAAGATACTAACGATGCTACTTATTCGATTGACCTAAAATTATAAATGAATGTGCCAAATTCTTAGAGTGAACAAACTAGCATCACATCCTAATTAACATGCATATTTAACCAAAAAAACCTAGGACACTAATTTCTTTGGTAAGTTCTTCAAAAACCATAGATGACTTTTTATTTCTTTAATTGATAATCTCTACAAGATAAGTAACAGGAGAGGAAAATGTTTTAAAAAGGGTATACAAAGTTTCATCAGCTAGTTAACCATAATTTTGATGTACCAATACAAATTTTGATAGTTGCATAATGAAACCTACCATTGATGGATTTGCAGCAAGTATGCGAGAGTAGGTGTCTACAATCTTAAGATATATGAACATAGTAAGGGATTTTGTACAACCATTATCCCCTGCATAAGAAGAACCATGAGAAGAAGCGTCGTGAGATGACTTAAACAACTAACAATTCAAATAGAAGTAAAAACGGTGGCTAGGTGTAGTCACTTTAATTGTTTTTCTAAAATTCTTGGGATCATCTTATTTTTCAAATGGATAGGCTCCCACCAACATCACGTAGACAGTAACTCTGCTTGACCGTACATCTACTAACTAGAAATCAAAAAGGACAAAGAAAAGACTAATATAGGACTGTTATACTATAGTTTCAAATATTATTCTCATATTCTAGTTTCAAACCATCAATGCATGCCCACCATAAAGAACATGCATACTAGAGTTCGTATTCTCATGCTAAATTCAAAGGGAAGCATTGGATTGATGCCCGAAATAAGGTTTTGTAATGCAGGAAACAAACTAGATTGGATGATGTTAAGTGAAGTTTTTCCTTCATGTAAATTCTATCTCTATCGGAACAATTACACATTAAAAGCTTCATTCTAAAAAGACCAAGTTTTCAAGAAAAGGGCTTTCCACTTCCCTTAATTCTATCAAAGTCAACCTTAAATCTTTTTTTTTTCCTAAATCGACAGGTGAGATTAATTTTTTAACCATTTTACAAGACTTGTTTGCATAAGATCCAATAAAACCATAAGTACACACTCAACCATTCATGATGTACAAAATCATGTGATCCACACTCCCATTCTATCGATATAATCTCCGAATATGCTAACCACAAATACTTGAAAACTCATCTTGTATTATGCCTTAGTTTGACCAATTTCATGAAAATATAACTAATGGTAACCTACTTTATAGGGTGGATCGGCAAGAGGAATTGGAGTGATCGCCAGCGATAGTGTGTGGAGGAAGCAAGATAACCCCTAGAAGGTGGATCGCGAGAAGGATTAGAGTGATCTGCAGTGATGATGCATGAAGGAGGCAAGATGTTAGATCATAAAAGTAGGGTTTTGTAAAATTACGAGCGAGAGGGTGTGAATATCTAGGGATTTAAATAAAATTAGGGTTCTGTAAAAATTGAGCAAATTATTCTTTTTTCTTTCTTGAAAATCAAACAGACTTTTAAGTTTTTTAAACATGATATTTAAAATCCACTTGGCTCTCCAAATACACTTTTTATATAAAGTAACAGCGCGTGTATGATACATCCTATTTTTCATCCAAATTTGGCTAATATTGAGCAGACTCGCAAACATTTAGTCATTAATTGAGTAGACTACAATGTTTGGCCATAAATTGATCAAACTCAAATAACTTTAGCCCTAATTTGGCATTTAGCCCTCGAATTAAATATATAAGGAGATGTTTTTGTTGTAACCCTTTTTGAGTAGTCTACCATAGGATCGCCAAAGGAACCTATGTTTAGAGACAGATCCAGAAAATTTTTTTAGCGAAGGCAAAATTTTATTTTTAGTGAGGGCAAAATTTTAATTGGAGTAACATTTTATTTTTTATATGATCAAAACTTAAAATAATAATTTTTTATATATAAAACCCAATGTGGATCCGTCCATGCCTTCATTTATAACCAATATTTTAAAAATCGGACCGAACCGGCCGGTCAGACCAGAAAATCAGTGACCTGGAGTATAAAACAGTCCGGTTTAACCTTTATTTTTTGTGAGTGGTTGACCTATTAATTTTACGGTCGAACCGGTAAAAACCTGTGAACCGATATAAGAGAAAACTGACTAGTTCACATAAAATCACTCTCTCCCACGTCTCTCTCTTAAGTCTGTCGAATAAAAATCAAAAGAAGAATAAGAAGAAGACACCGCTGCTTAAGAAGGAAGACACCGTTGCTTGAGAAGGAAGACACCGCCTCTCTTGAGTCTCATCTTACCCACTGCCACAGTTTGCTTTATTCAGGTCTATCTCCTACGCCTCTCTCACGTCTCGCTCTCTGTCTCTTAATCTTTCACTGTGAATAAAGATTACCCACGCCTCTCTCACTTCTTACCCACCGCCGCTTCTCTTCTTGGTCAGACGCTTATGTTGGTGACTTGGTTTTTAAAACACTGGTTTGGCTCTTCTTGCTAGCTTTTCTTTACTTTTTTGGACTTTTCTAGACTTATGACTCCGTATAAAACAAAATGTTAAAGTGGTAGTACTTGATAAAGCACATCTTTGATTAAAAGAAGAGTCCATGTGATGGCCCACCATAAGAAAGAACATTAGAAAGACTTTAAATGTTTACAGTACTGTGAACTTTTCGTTTTTTAGCTCTTAAATATAGATCTTTCTGACACATAATGGATTTGGTGTTGTAGGAGGATGTTCTATATGCAAGAGTTCGAACAATTGGTGTATTAGAGATTCAATTCAGGTGAAGTTACTAAGATATTGTTGTTTGATATTTATAATGTCTATATTTCTTGACTTGCTTTGTTTTACTCCTGTGGCTTTTTATAGAACAAGCTCATAGTTCAACCAAGACGCTTGCAACATGATATTATTCCTTTCAGTGTAATTTTCTTTGACCTTATGTCACAATATGTCACACCAAAGTAGCAGTACTTGTTAAAGCAAATTCTTGTTAAAAGAAGAGTCAATGTAGTGGCCCACCATAAGAAAGACCTTACCTTTTTCTTTTTTTTTTCTAAGAGACCTTAGCTTTATTAAACTTGCAGAGGTGCTTCTAAAGGATCAAAAACTTCCAAGGTTGACTTAACTTTTCAGTCTTTACTATTATTATACTCTTTTTATCTATTAGACTAATCTTGTCAAACTTGTGTTGTGCAGACTGCAGAGTCCCTTTCCTACATGCAAAGTGCAAACATCAACATTATAGGAAGTTCAGAATTTAGAAACATGGATATTCCTAATGAGATTAGTTCTCCAAATGATTTGAATACTCCTAATCCCAACACACAATCATCCGGACAACAATCCATAGCGAACTCAGTTAATCCACATCGTCGAAAAACTGATCCTGCATGGGAGCATTTTTCTTCGCATAAAGAGGGTGCTACTAATATATTTACTTGTCTACATTACTCATTGGTTTTTAGAGGAGGTGGCATAAATCGGATGAAACAACATCTTGCTGGTGTACCTGGTCAAATAAGTTCTTATAAAAAGGTTAGTCATGATGCCCGTCAAAAAATGTTGAAGTCACTAAGGCAAGTGAAACAAAAGAAGCGAAATAAGGATTTGAATAAAGCATATAGTGATCAACCTGAATCTCAAGAGGAAATTCAAGAACTACAACAAACATGTTCAACTAAGAGATAACCATTTGGTAAACGCAATGAGAAAAGGAAAGCTGTTGATATGGAAAGATATTCATATTTTGCTCCAAGGACAACTCCAGGGTCTCAACCAAGTTTGAGAAGTGTATTATCTAGTAAGGAAGCAATTCACAAGGCACATATTGCAATTGCTAGATGGATTTTTTATGCTTGTATTCCTTTCAATGCAATTCAGTCTCCTTACTTTCAAGAAGCTTTGGATGCAATTGCTGCTATTGGGCCTGGGATTAAAGGTCCATCATATTATGATTTGAGGGTTAATTTGTTAAGAGATTGAAAGAGAGAATGTCAGCTACTTATTGATAAAAATTGGAAAAACTAGACTAAAACAGGTTGTACAATTATGGCAGATGGGTGAAGTGATCAAAGACAAAGAACTTTGATAAACTTTCTAGTTTATTGTCCAACAGGTATAATATTAAGAATTTTGTTTGTTATTATACAAGTTAAGCTTTTTAACTTTGTTTATTTTTTTACAGGCATAACATTTGTAAAATATGTTGATGCTTCAAATATGGTAAAAGATGCGAGATCATTATTTAATTTATTTTCTAAAGTTATTGAGTGAGTTGAAGCAGATAATGTTGTTCATATAGTGACAGATAATGCAGCAAATTATGTAGCAGTTGGAAAATTAGTACATAAACGCTACGAGCATATTTTTTGGTCACCTTGTGCTGCACATTGTTTGAATCTCCTTCTAAAGAATATTGGTAATATGCCTCAGTTGTAGAACTTGTTTCAAAGGCTTAAAAGGTAACTTCTTTTGTATACAATCATATAATCTTCTTATCTTGGCTAAGAAAAAGGGAAGGTTGGAGAGATAATGTGCGTTCGGGGGCAACTCAATTTGTCACTACTTTCATTACTTTGAAAGGTGTTTATGATCGTAAGCATGAATTACAAACTTTGGTTATTAATAAGCACTTTACTAGTCATAGATTGGCAAAGGCTGCAACAGAAAACTATGTTAGTTCTATTTTATTAGGCAAGTTTTGGAATGATTGCTTGATTATGGTGAAAGCTGTGACTCCTATCATTCGATTGTTGAGAATTGTAGATGCGGATGAAAAACCTTCTTTGGGTTATGTTTATGAGGGTACACTTAGGATAAAAAAATGCAGTGAATGAGATCTTTAAACAGAAGCCACTATTATATAAGCCTTACACCGATATCATCAAGGCTCGATGGGATAAGCACTTAAAGCTTAATCTTCATGCTATAGCATATTTTTTGAATCCTATTTTCTTTTACGATGAAGGCTATCGTGAGAAGAATAGAATTGTATCTGCTCTTCTTGATATGCTTGATATAAAAAGTTTTTGTGCTGACTTGTTGAAAGGCATTCAAGAGATTCAACTTTATCGTGATCGCCAAGGAACTTTTAGTCGAGAAAGCGCTCTTAAGGAATTAAAGTTAAACACCTTATGCCTTGGTAACTATTATATTAATACTAATATAATACTTTTTAATACTTTTAATGTTTATTATCTATGAGTATTTTGTTGTTTGATAATTTCAATTTTTTTGTAGATGAATGGTGCCGATTATATGGCAGTAGTGCTCCAACATTGCAAAAGCTGGCTATTCGTATTCTTAGCGAAACATCTTCCTCTTCTGGTTGCGAGAGAAATTGGAGCTTTTTTGAACGCATTCACACAAAGAAGAGAAATAAATTGGAGCATCAAAGGCTATGTGATCATGTTTATGTCACTTA
>JANIPM010000009.1:2326249-2336986 GCA_027478405.1 Erythroxylum cassinoides
ATTACCGGTTCAATCACGGTTGAATTTCGATTGAACCATTAACCCTTGAATCAGTTGCTTCTCCGATTCAATCACCCGTCTGGTTTTTAAAACATTGTTTATGACCGTAGACAAGAAGATCGAATTGTTAGTTTCATTTTTCAGTTATTTCATTGAAAACAAAGACATGGGATATTAATTACTTTCTAAAATGATAACGCTACTGTACCTACGAATTGCCTCATGGAAAGTCATGTTTGTACCCAAAACAAACTAGAACAGAGCTTTTTCTCTTTTGCATTGGAGTCTCTGAACAGCATTAATGTCTAATTGAACAAAACCAAACATCCTCCCGCTCCCTACTCCCCATATCATCCATAAATGCACTATTACATTAAAGCTCCAGATTTTGTCTCCTTGGGCTTTTTCATGATTCTTTTACCTTCTTAAATTAATATTCCAACTTCCTTTCGTGTTGGGTAGTTGGAGATGTTAATGTCACTTCTTCAATGTTTCCACCATCTGCCATCACCTTCTGTTTCTCTTTGCTTGCTTAGAAAAAGCAAGTTGGTGCTCTCAGTTTGTTACATTGCATAGTCTCCCAACCCCTCATAACTTATCTCGTCTTCTTCTATACCCTGTCAGTCTCTTCTTGTTTTGCATGTTCTTTGTTCCTCTGTATAACAGGTACTAATTCAAGTTAAGCTAGACCTGATTTTCACTTGATTTAATTCTGATGTTTTGGTTTGTTTCTGTTGGAGATTTCCACGAACGAAACAACAGTCAGAGATAGATGCAGAAATAAATCATTGCAGGGTTATAACAGTACACCATCAGTCATGTAACGGGATATTGGTCCGGTTCAATAAGAAAACAGCGCTCAGAGATCTTTTGGGCCCTGCTTTTTGATTGAGCCGTGCCAATATCACGTACCGCTGCTTCTGCTTGTGTAGTTCTCAATATCACTTCAGGCTATGTTGTCGTGTCTGGTTAGTGGGAGGTTAGTCTTGGATGATACAACCATTGTCTGTATCGCACCAACCCGGAAATTCTTTGCAATTGTTTAACAAAACGATTGTAAGATCTCTTTTACTGTTGCTTATATGAATGTGTTAGATGTTTTCTCCTGTACTGTACACCAACTATGTGTCGCTGCTTTTATGCAGCAGCAATTTTGTTTTCGCTGAAGGAAAACTGCTGGATATTTGCATGAAGGCTTCAGAATATGGTTTTGAGTATCAACTTTGCACCCAAGGCTTTAGCCATCTATTCCTCGAACGCATTACAAGATAAACGGGACGCAGAAGTATTTCTCCCTCCGCCCACCCAACTAAATTCAGTTTTGCAATGAACCTCAGTCGTATTATTAGACTATTTATTCGGATTTCACAAACCAAACACTATTTTTGATGGTAGGTGTCTCAGAATTTCACCATACCATGATTATTGTTTGCAGGTTAAAAAGAAATTGCCCAGATGGATAAGAGTTTCTTTCTTCAGAGACTTAGATCAAAGACACCAACAGCCAGACAAAAGCAACAAGGATTTGTACGTATAGCTTGATAGGTGTGCATATTTTTACAAATTCGGCTCTCCAAGCTTCAAACAATGGGCAACTCCGACTGCTGGCCGACGCTATTACCCTTTTCTCCGGTGTGCTGCTATACTGTGGTCTATGTCCTTCAAGAAAATGGAGAAGTCCACATAGCAAGTACTGTTTTATCTCTTACCCTCTCAGCCTCTTTCTCCTTGTCATTTTTCTATTGGTGTGATGTGGTACTTGTCTACATTTGTAGAATTAAAAATAAAAAATAATCCCTCAGGTTCTTTCAGCTTATCCTCCTCCTGAGTTAGGAAGAGATGCTGAGTCACCTCCTAAAAAGTTGCAGTCCACAAAGCATGCTCGCCTTCCCCACACCTTCGATGGACCTCCTTTATTCTATCAGCAGACCTGCATATACCACTGCAGCTCCAATCAAATGAAGCAACACAGATGTTGCCAGCCTGAGCCTTCCATTCACAATCTGCGCCATATTTAAATTGCAGAAAAGCTCGATAATTTAGTGCTTATAGCATCAATAAGTCGTGTATTTTAGTCAGATTTTGGCATTCAGGTTGACTGGAAGAAGAAAGCATGCGCTCAAGGATGAAGCAGTATGATTAGCATATATAGTAACTGCATTTTGACCTGAATAAGCATGTACATGGTAACTTAAGTCACTCAAAATTGGTTTTCAATCCTAGATGAGTATGACAAACTTCAGGATTTAATAAATAGTGAACCCCCAGCAATGTGTAATATCTAGCTGATAACAAATCTCCAGCAAAATAGAGTTTTGAGTTCTCAGTTTAATCACACTTTAATTACCAGGTGGAGTGCCACAACAAAGTCTGCGATCATCAATGTGTTCCGCATCAAGCCCAATGAACCAAGATCCCAATGAGACGTCCTCATTAGCATACTTGTGCAAAACACGCCTGACATGAGTAAAAATAACCATCACAAACACAGCAACTCAAAACAAAAAGGTGGCCTGTAAAACTTACTGGTTTATTGATATATATGAAGCCAAATCTTTTGAAATGGCATACAGCTGTCCAGTAGCATGACGAAAGTATTTATTTCCAGCCTCCCCAAATTTCCAATACTCAGGTTCATGATATCTCACTCCCCTGCAAAAACAAAACATTATTACTTCCTATGGCCTTTCCTTGCAATGGACTCAAGACATTTTCTCTTACTTCTGATTGAGGACAGGACCAGATTTCATGCATCCAATGTACACCCTTGGTTTTTTCCGGTGTCTCACTAGAGTTTCCCCAAGTGTTGCTACAAGAACAGAAAAAGAACATTGGCTTAAACGTGAAATTTCTGAAAATTACATTTAATGAAAAATAGTAAAGTAATTTCAAGAGGAAAAGAATGATGCCTCCTCAGATCAGATGCTTTAACCATCCCGGTATTGCAGAGGCTTTAACAAAATAATATGTATTGAACTCCAGGGATGGACAACAAGCAAATTAAGCACCTTCACATCACAACAAATGGTACAAGTAATGGAATCAAATGCAACATTTGAGCCTACCTATGTTTACATGAACGTCATCGTCAACTTTGACATAGAAATCTGCATCCCACGAGGAGACAGCAGTAGCAAAGTATACCTTTGTCTTGGCTGACAATTCAAGGTACCCTTCTACATGATCCTGCTCATAGCAGCAAAAATATGACATGATCACGAACTAACAGTTGTCTAATCAAAAGAACATTATAGAACTTCTTTGAAGAGAACAGTATAAACACAGGATATTAAGGCATTACCAGCCTCAGGAAATCCCCATGTTTTCTGTCCTCTGCTTCAATGGCTCTGTCCAAAATGCCTCCTGAAGTAGCACTGTATGGGACAAATATGACAACGTTTAGATGCATGATATCCATTCTTAATAAACAGAAGTCATTACACAAATGGCATATCTACTAACTAGAAACCACAAATTGAGACTCTTGATATTTTGTCTTAATAATCAGGATACGTAAATCAGTTAAATTGAATACTGCATCAAGATTATGGTAAGCACTCTTGAACAATTTTATGCACAACATGAATAAAATATTGGGTTACCTTTGGGCAAACAAATTATGCAGTACGATAACTTAAATTGATCATCCTCAATGACAAAAAGGAAAACTACGTGTCATTTGAGTTTTAAAGGCACATATAGATATCTAAAGTGTAAAACCAAGCAGCAAAATTCATCTTTAGCTCCAAGAATAAGGCTTAAATTAAGGTCATATCCAAACACAAGATGTAAGGCAAGTTCACTTTCTTAATTAAAAAGAGAAACAAAACTAACCTGTGACCAATGACAAAACGGATGATTATACCTTTCTCTTCTTCCAGCTTCTTCCTTTTTTCACCTAATTTTGTTGACCAATCATCAGAAGAGAAATTCAAGGAGCAGAAGACAGTAGGAATAGTAAGGAAAACCAGCAATAAGTAGCAAAGTATCAATTGAGGAACCTTGAGGCATCCATGTAGCACGAACTGAATCTCTCCTTTTTCGGCTGCTAAAAGCAGTATTGATTCCAACAACCATCAAGTATCTTCTTTTCACAGACGATACTGTTCTGCTTGAGTCTTCTGATAAAGGAGAGCCACTAAATAGAGATTCCTGTGCAGCCCTTGCAGCAGCTAATTCCATCTCCAAATTTGAAATAGTTTTATCTAATGTTCTGCATTTAAGATAAAGAAAAAAGTTTGGAATTCCAGACAGTACGATGCAAATTAAATACAAAACGAGCTAATTCCGGAATAATTTATAAGCCAATCCATACTTACTGAATGGCATTATGGGTCCTATACACTTCACTAACTATGTCTGGGGAGTCCCGCTTTACTTCTTTCTGATACAACTAATGGATTTAAATCAGATTACCATCAACAATTTGAACAAGTAAAAAGCAAAGAAGTTTAAGTAGCGAAGATACTCACAACTTTAGAGGCACAACCCTCAGAAACCAACTTTAGCCTTTCAGCCTCAGTTGCAGTTGTCCGTGTGATACCTTTGGAGTCCATCAACATTCTGAACCGATTGTTAGCCATTAAGCAAATCAGATCTCTCAAGTACCAATAAATAGTTTTTTAACCACAATTTATGTCAGCCAAATCATATTTTTACTTCAGGAAACCACAACTAAAAAATCATTTTTTCAGCAAAAGAAAAATGGTGAATGTGCAAGGACCACTCAATGGACTGCCAACAGTCATTGTTTATTTTAGGATCTTTTTCAAGAAAATATTTCAATATGACCCCTGCAACTTCAATGCGCTTCAACTGAAACACAAGCTTCAAAGGGAATGGAAAGCACCATTCACCGCAACCCCCCTTTCCGTTTCTAGAGGAGCAGCGATGTAAAAGCAACAACATAACCATTTTTACTATTTAGATGAACAGAGTAATAGAGATTTTGTCAATTAAAAACTTCTAAAAAGGAAAAATATGGTGGAATTCTTTGTTTTTTTTCCCCCCAAGTATCATAATGGGATGTCATAGAATCATAATTGCAGGATGATTTCGTAAAGAACTTGAAGTCGGGACTAACAGATATTGATCAAGTATTACGGCAATGTACAATATATGTCAGTGCCCATCCTGGCCATTAATGTGAGAGCAGGTTTCAATGGTAAATTGATGTTTCCAGCAAATAAACCGGATCAGTCGTTATCACACAAGAAGTAGTTAAAGAACAAAATTAATACCTAAGAATTGCAATATGATGAACAAACTAGAAGATGCATGATTGCCATTTCTTAAACTAGAATCGATTTATCACAAAAAGCACACTGTCACCCATAATATTAAAAGAAAGGCACGAAAAGGTTAAAAACAAGTCAAATAAGACTCAAAAGGGTAAAAGAAAACAACTACAGTTTTAACCATGACATGGTCCAAATTTAGATCTACCGCACTTCATAATTAATAGCCAGAAATCAACTTTCAAAGACAACTTCGAAATCAGAGAAATCACCTAACCGTCCAACTGAAGCGTAATTATGATAACACACTAGCTAAGCTAGTGCCTAAATCCTGTAGAATTTAGAATCAGCTAAACGTAGATCTTTTAATACAAGATTACCTACAGCCTTCCTAAGTACAAAATTTGAATAAATGAGATTACCTTATTCTTGAAAGGACTTCAAATTTGACAAACTAGCTTGAATTCATTAGAAGATAGTGATCCAAATTCAATGAACACACAGAAGCAGCTGCCTTTCCAAAAGAATTCGCTGCTTGAAAACTATCAAGAATTTATAGAAAAGAAGAACAAAGGATGGAAAGGACTATCCGTACCTGTTGGTGAAGAGCATCCCGGCGCAGAAACTTCCCAAGCAAAACAAAAGGGTCCATTTTTGCGATATAACACTCCTACCAGGTACTTGCTCTCCTCTGCTCTTGAAGGACATTATCTTTTTTTATTGGCTTCCAATTCCCACGCTAACCAATTCGGAGGCCAATCGCTATCTCAAGAAGCAAACCATTGAAAAAACAGAGTACATGGAACCGACCCAGAAAGAGAAAAGACCTCCAAAGTCTTGAAGATTATTCCTTTTAGACGTATAGCCAAATTTGGAGGTAAGCTCCCACAGCAGATTTGAGGTCAGAGCAGGAAAAAAACAGTTAGAACCAGTGATGCTCCTGTTTTCCTTAACTTCTGATCAAGATTTTGTTCTTTTCTTAAACCTTTAAACCATGTTCACTCACAGTATTTTCAATCTTTAGATTCTCTCTCTGAGGGTAAGAGAAAAGACCTCCTCTTACTTTGCAGACAAGGAACAGAGGAGGACAGAGAGAAGAAAGGGAGAGATACCCACTAACTGCTTCCAGCTTCACTTCTCTCCTCTTCCTCTACACTCATACCAAATGACCAAACGGTCCTTATCGGCCGCAGTGACATTAATGCCATGCGTCAGTTTTTCAGAAGCGATGTCTTTCGATTAAAGAAAGACTTACACAATGGTCAATGTATATACAGAAGGAGCGTTTCAAATGAGAACAGAAGAAATCTGCCATTGTATTCAAACATTTTTATCCATTCAACTTATTGCAAATTATGATTAATGGATAGATGCCTTTAATATTTTTCATCCGTCTGATTTATCAACTAATGATGAATAGATAAATAAGATTAAGGATAAGAGAATAAAGTAGTAGAAATGAAAGATATGTTTAATTTCACACCAAAAAAAAACATAATCTATGATAGAGAGCTTTCATAATTGTCAAATCTTAATTTTGAATTAAAAAATAGTATTTTTATAAAAATTATTTAAAAATTACATAAATTGATGACTTTCTTTTAATCATGACAAAAAAACATTATTTCGATTAAGTAATTGGTCAATAATATCTTATTATGTCATATATAAGAGTATTATTATTGTTGTTGATCACTTTATTTGATAAAATTAACACATCATAATAATGAAAATTATTTAACATTGAATAACACATCATGAATACTTAAGTATTAGGAGCACTAAAATAATTTTAGATAACCTTTTTGTATATAATGTTTTCGTATAATTCATTATTTCGTCGTACAATATTTCAAACATAATTAAGACTTATCCTATTTGAATATAATCATCCAACATTAACAATTGATTCTTCACATTTGAAAACTATTTTAAGAGTAACATACTATATTGGCCAAAAAAATTTAAAAGCAATAATAGTTGAAGATAACATAAAAGATAACAATTTATAAAAGATATAATTTAAATATTTCAAATCAAATGATCACTTGTATAATTATCTTAATAAATATTTAATACACATAAATAATGCTCTATATAAATTTCTTAATTTTGCTATTAATATATATTTATCTCAAAAAATTATTTATAAAATAAAAATATTTTAAAATAATTATGTCAGAAATGATATGAAATAAACCAAAAACTGCATTTAATTGCAACTTGTAAAGGAGCCTTTTGACACTTCAAAGCAACTCACTAGCCCTTGTCTCTTTTCTTTCTTCCCATCTTCCCCTTTTAAATCTGAAAGGAAAGGGGTTGTGTGGCCCGGTGAGCTTGTGGTCATGTTCTCACCTTTCACCATCACATGCAGCGGTTGTAGCAACTTCGGCTTTCTTAATTTCTAGCCCGCTTAATTCATTAGTTATACAATTATTGGTCGGTCCACCTCAACGCGTAACTCCTCGTAGTCAATTCTGCAGATAATATATAGTATTTATATTTTTGGTTCCATACAGAGTTCATGACGTACCTTAGATTAGTAGCATGATCTAGTTACTTGTGGCTTCATACAAATTATATTAAGTAGCCAGATTCATTGTGTACATAAAGCATAAGGAAAGGCCATGTTGATCTTAAACTTCCAGCACTTGCATTGTATAACATCATCGGGAAAAAAAAAAGAGCTGTTTTCTGGCCTGTGGGTGTAGGATGTGGGTGTAGGATTATCTGTCTAATGTATAGTGTCTTATTATATCTCATAAATCTCAACTATTTATCTATACAAGATTCGTAAAACTAGATAAAAGATCTAGATTCCTAACCGGACATTATAATTTAAATTTAGAAGCCTTAAACGTGCCAGCTCATCATTAGGAATGGAGACCTTAGACTGTCCATTTATCGTGAGATATATCGCCACTTTTGGATCACGTGGAATCTGCCAGAGTTTTGCATGGGGCATGGCCCACCTCACGAACAAGGGCTGACACGTGTCATGATGAGATTTAACATGCACCAAATCTAAGAGGTTACTTGAACCACTGCAAAGTTGACATTTCCCAGGCAGCACGTGAAATTTGCGGACGTACTCGTTTGTGAAATTTTGACACTTAGAAATCCTTTTTTTTTTAACCTAAAAATTTAAAATTTGATTAAAAAAATTATTAAATTTATAAGAATTTATTAATTTATAAAAATTAAACGATTAATTAATAAACTAACTGATTTTTAACAACAAAAATTATTAAAATAAAAATAAAAAACTTACCGTTGAAATTCTTAACTTTTAGATCGGCATATTTTAAATAGAAAATACCCACGCCTACAACTCCATCTTATACCAAAAGAGAATCTAAATCTAAGCATATAGTGTTGAGAAATGTAAAATGCAAGAAGTACTAATACATGTCAATGATGAGATGTTTCTCCATATTTTATCTCTGAATAAAAATAGCTTTCAAAATGTACAACTTTGGAGAAACAAGAAGCAAGCTATTATTATTTTGAGAGTTACTGCACTGGTCGGTTACCTTGGAATAAAATACGATTGATTATACCTCAAACGAATCTAGTTGTCTGTGGATTGAGATAAGTTTCTTAATTAAGCTGCATGTCGTGGGAAAAAAGGTGTTTCTGGTAAGTACACTCCAGTGACATTGAAATCCTCATATTCTCTTTCCTTTGTCTGGGAAGGATTAATTAGTTCAAAAATCGTATGTAGACGTATAGAAGATGGATGTGGCAAAAAGCCAAATCAGTAAAGGGACTTCCCATCTAAGCCTAATTGAAGTATAGATCAGTAGGCATGACATTTAATCATTTGCTCTGTTACTGAACTACATGTGGCACTATAAGTCAAGCCATTTGGTAATTTGTTAAGAGTTGTTTTTAATTATATGTTGCGTTATTTAGACTAAACCATAGTAAGTTCAATGTTATGGGCAAGGTGCTTCCCTAAAGACTTTGATTAATTGAGCGAAGTGTCCCAAAGTACAAAAAAAGAAAATAGCCATGGATAGCTTCTGGTCCTCTTGCTTAGAATGTAGCACAACAGAGGTTGGTAATTTGGTATACAGGTCCGTCCCCAACCCCGTGATTATGTTACAGGAACCTGAAGGTTTCAGCTTTTGAAGTTAGGAGACGGATTACTGTGACGGCATAGTATAGTTTGGTAATTAGGTTCTTTGCTTCAAAGAGGAGTCCTCCATCGCTTTACACCTCCACTTGTTGTTACCATGTTTAAGCAACCCAAAGCTGCCATTGCACGAGATCTTCTGTAAGTTGGTACAAGTGCTCTGTCAACTGAAAAAACACATGACTTGGATTTCTACAATATTGAATCTTGTACAGAAAGTTAAACGGTCTCGAAATCTGCCAATTGCTTAAACAAGGAATTTTTACAGAAACTTTATGCCAATAAAGCCGGTTCCAAGATTGCCTCCAAGAATCTGGAGTTCCAACTGTAATAACGGAAACTTTCTTCTTTTTTCTCTAATGTCTGAATTCTGAAGGAAGCTGATATGCACTTTATTAAATAAGGGCTGATCATAAGAGGATGATTACATATTTGCTTTAATTGACTTCGACCTTTTGTATGGTAAGATTTAGGAAGTGATATTATGTTTAGATGCATCTAAAGGGGAAGGAATAGTTGTTAATTATGAGATATTCATATTCTAGTACGTAGGTAGGAAGTGAGTTGGTTTCTCTTTCTTTTGCTAATCGTTAAAAATAGGAACATCACCTGATTCTCTGGTCACAAAGGCCTCACAAGTCACAACCGCAAAGATAATGTAGATCCATGTAGGTCCCCGTTTATTTACTTTCGTCAAATTTAGAAGGGACAAGAACTAATAAAGAGAAAGCAAAGGAAGTTAGTACACTTGAAAGATTGAGTTAAGAGACAAAAAATAAAGAGAAAGCAAAAGAATGATGATCCTTTAATACCAGCATCATTAAAAAAACTAATACTAAATATGATCCTAACAAATAGTAATATGGTAAAAGTAATGGTAATTATCGAAATAAGAAATTCAACTATCATCTCGATAGGCTAAACAAGTCTATCTATCAATTTAAAAGAAATAAAATCACATTGATCATCAATTATATCTTTTGATATAATAAAAATGTGCAATGACGGGTAAAAGACTGTTTGATTTCACTTTTATTTTTCTATTATAGCTTTCAGTTTTAGCTTTAATTTTAGTTTTGTTTTCAATTTTTGTTTTTCTCTAAAATAAAATCAAAAACATATTTGATTGTTAATATTAATATACCTATATATCACTAATAATAATTACATACTAATTAAAACTTCAATGATAAAATTATTTTTAATTAATACAATTACTTTAATCTTTTATAGAATATTTGTTAATAGATTATTAATAAAATTATTTTATTTTATTAAAATAAATAATTTAAAAATTAAATTCTTATTTATAAATTAATATTTATTTTAAATATATTTTAATTGCTAAATCAAATTTTATTT
>JANIPM010000009.1:2349329-2361778 GCA_027478405.1 Erythroxylum cassinoides
ATTTCCCCTTACTTATAAATAGGTGGGTGATAGCCTAATTTGGTAGTATAGGGTTGTTTTATGATTAGAAGTTCATAGTAGAACCAGGCTTGAAATATGTTGATGGGCAAACAAGTTTTCTTTTTGATAAAGTAAAACTTGATTATATTAGCTATAGGAAAATATGTGAGATGGGAAAGAAGTTAGGATACCTTCAAGTGTACAATGCTTATTACAATACACCCAACTTTAAGTTAGTGAGTTGTTGAGATTTATTAAATCTAGTCAGAGTTGTATAAGGCTTATTATCCTCATAAAAATCTACCAAATGATTGATTTTTATGGTAGATTTTTATGTAACTCATTTGTTAAACACCAAAATTGTTGCATATAAGATACTGCCTATAACTAGAGGAAAATGGAGATAATGAAGGTGAAGAGGGAAGTTATGGTATTAGGGTAGACTATGTTGATGATGAACATGTTAAGGAAGCTAGTGAAGAAGTTGGTGGAGTTGGTGAAGGAGTTACTATAAGAGATGGTGAATGAGTTGGCAAAGGAGTTGGTATAGGAGTTGGTGAAAGAGTTGATATAGGATTTAATGAAGAGATAGATAATCATGATAGAGATCAGGATGGGTTTTATACAAGTTAACATTCATGATGATAACCAACTAGTAGAAATTAAATCAATCGATCGTGGTAGTTTTATTGATAGTGATGCATATTTATGCGGAGAAGAGTCGGATGAACCATTGCAAAGACATTATACTAGAATTAGAAATAATCCATCTTAAGTGGCTACACATTGGAGATTGGGGATGGAGTTTGGATCAACTAATGAATTCAGATATGTTGTTGTAGATTATACAGTACAAACAGAATACGATGTCAAGTTTAAAAAAGGTGAAAGTCATAAGATCAGGGTTAGATGTATTAAAGGTTGCCTTTAGGAGTTGAATGTGACAAGAATGAATGGTACTTCAAAGTGAAGACATGCAATCCTAAGAATAGTTGTTTTACTACTAACAAATCTAAATTGGTTTCAGCTAAGCTCTTTATGAGACATTTTAGAGAAAGAATACTTAAAAAGCTTAATATCTCGATGGCAAAGATGGTTAAAGAATGCAGAGAAAAGCTTAATATATTTGTTAACTCATGTATGTATAGAGCAATAAAGAGGAAATTGAGAAAAGAAAATAAAACTAATTATTTGAATGATTATACTAAGCTATAATGATATATACATTAGTTGAGGATTGGCAATCCAAGATCAACAATAGAGTTACAACTAGCAAAGAATGAAGAAACTTATATGTTACAAGTATATAAAGTTATATTTATACATATCATCGACAACTATATTTACTCATTTATTTGTACATCTTTATCTCTTTTATGTAGTTTAAATTATTATACATTTTCTTTAATGGCATAAAAAAAGATAGAGGCATTTAAGGCTAATTTTTTGTATTGATGGTTGCTTTCTAAAGACAAAATTCCAAGGCCAACAATTGAGTGCATTTGGGAGGGATGGTGATGGAGGGATATATCCATAGCTTGGGCTATTTGGAGGTAGAGAATAATGATTATTAGATATGGTTTATGGGTCTATTGGCTTCCAACTTGAAATTGGATAACAGTGAAGGGCTTACATTTATACCAAATATGAAAAGATATTTTATTCTTCATATATTTATAATTTATTATTATAGAAATTTTATATTAACTTAAATTAATTATTATAGGGATTGATTAGGGCTATGAAAGAGACATTATCATATGTCACTAATCGGATGTGTGCTAAACACATATACCATAATTGGCATATGAATTGGAAGGTCAAGGATTTGTGAAAGCAATTTCGGAATTAATGGTCAACTTACATCAAAAATTTCAACGAACAATAGAAAAGACTGGACAAAATGAAACATGGATGTGCATCAGTATTGCTTGCATATCTTAAAGAAAGGTGGGCAAGATATTACCAATATTTAAAATCAAAATGCCCGAATAATGACAACAATATGAGTGAAACTTTTAATAGGGGGATTTTATCAGTAAGAGATAGGCCAGTTATCTTGAAACCATTAGAATCATGGTGATGAGGCATTGCATGCCTGGAATTCAAATGTTGAACCAAGGATTATGAAGAAATTGGAGAAGAATAAGAAAGATGTAATAATGCAGTGGAGAATAGTTTAGAATGGTAATGGACCATATGAAGTATATAAGTGTGATGGCAAGCATATTGTAAGGATTGGTAGACACCAATCATGTAGTTATCAGACATGGGAGCTTTATGGATATCCTTGTAAGCATGTTGTAAATGCTATTTACTATTTGAAGCAATGAGTGTGTAAGGACCCAATACATACCCTAGAAGCATTATAGTATATCTAAGGTGTATTAAGAAATGAACATAAAGAATTAGGTGTATATATATAAGCATAGTAAAGGACACATTGGTAATTAATTTAAAAGATAGGGGTAAATCGGTAATTTCTTCATTTTGGCATGGACATGAATAATTATATGTGAAATATGGACTATAATGAAACCAATTGATGACTTTATATTCCGATGTGGGAACTAAAGGAAAAAGAAGAACCAAATGTACAATTTTGCTAAAAATTAACATATGGTCCAATGGGATTGAAACATATGTCTAAGACTAGAAACTTCATGAAAAGGGGAGTAGAAGAGAGGGGAGAGGGAAGTGTATATAGGGTTTTAACTCCAGAATTTTTTCGTCTCATCTCATCTCCTCTCCATTTGCATAAGGAATCAAGCTAATCCTAGGTGATAATCAAAGTAAAAATTAGTGTTTTTTCTTCTCATCTTCATCTTTTCTTGCTTTGCTCATGAAGGGTTGGAATTGGGATTGAGATATGTATTTATGGTGTTCTAGTTGGTGAATCAAGCAGAGAAAAAGGGGAAGAGAAGGAAAAGCATTAGAAGAAGAGCTAATTGGCAAATTTTAAGGTTTGGGACTACACTTAGTTTAATTTCTATTTGTGTGTGTTTTAATGGATGAAAAGATTCATTTAGATATGGAATGGTGTCTTGGTATTACCTGGGTGTCGCTTTGCATGAAATTGGTTGAATAAGCAAGAGAGTAACGTGTAGTGGAACGTTTGAACTAGTCCTATTTTTTTGGCCATAACTCAGCCTTTAGACCTCTAAATTAGGAGATTTTAATTGTAGATGAAACTAAAGACATAAAACTAAATATCTATAAAAGAGACCCCAACCTAATTCAGGTTTACTGACATTGGAATTTGAGTTTGAAAATGGTGACCTGATGTTGCCCCGTATCAGAGCAGCATGTGATGATTGGGGCATGTTTCATGATTTAAAAGTTCAAACGGCCTGATTTTTTATGCTATGAAAACTAGAGATATAGGGAAACAAATTTGTGCGTGATCTTAATACCTAATTTGAACATTAACTATGCGAAGATTACAGAACAAATGGAGATATGAATTTTGAGCAGGGGACACGAAGGAAGGAAATTGCACTATTTTAAGTTTGTTTTCATTTCTAATTTTTACCGAATCATATCCAAACTTTTTCAGATGTTTATGAAACTTTGAAAAAAACTTAGAAATAAATAAAATATGACTTACCATATGAGAATTGGGTGATTAAACCTTGAAATTTAAGATTAATCATAATGTATGCTAAAGGAAATTTACACGTATCTAGATGATTTATATGCATATTTATTGCTTATATATGTATAGTTTAATTATACAAGTATGGTTTTGATACCCTTCTAATGGAGGTAAGTTATGACTTGTATGTATAAAAATAGGGATTTTATGATTTCAAATGAATATTGTATGATTTGTCAATATATGAATTATGAAATAGGCAAATGGTTAAAGGAAAATGTTACAGTGCCTAGTTTATTGTCTTGGTGGTAGATAGATAGGCATGCCTATAAGGTTATAGTGTAGTTGTTATAGTTTGACACCATTAATGTCTTAATTTCGAGACCATAGTGTCTTTAGAGTTCGATACCTTCGGGTATTTATAGTTTGATGCCTTCAGGTATCCACAGTTTAATACCTTCAGATATCCACAGCTCCTGTTATCCACACCCACAAGAATGTGCACGCCTAACACAGAAAGGAAATTTAACATTTATAAATAAGAGATACAACATGACAATATGAATAATTTGTATTGATGAGCTTTAGAAATCAATATTTGGCTTATACATGTGAATTTACATCTTATGGATAATATATTGAAGCATATTTACATTATATACTTTGCTTAATTATGCCATTATTGTTTACATAAGTTTATGATATTCATGAATGTGTATGTGCTTGGTGGATGATTGTTGTGAGTGGTCATCCAAACTAAAATTTTCCCCATTAAACTTTCAAGCTTAGCACAGGTGTTAATCCGTGTAGATCCAAATAATAGGAGTAAGGCACAAGAATCATCTATAGGAAGCAAGACCAATCGTTAAAAGTAAAAGTACCTTTGTATGTGCCTTTTGATCAAAGAATGATTGTGTACATAATGAAGGAAACTGTAGTTTCTTAATAGTTTGTAATTAAGAATTTAAATTGTGTGTAATATCTTGTTACATATCCTAAATTTGTCCCTAGTTTTTTAGACCTATTAGGAGTATTCTACTATGTTAGGAGTTGTTATTTTTCGAAAGAGTAGGAGTTCTTATTTAGTTAAACTCAATTATATCTCTACCTATTAGGAGTAGGAGTTGTTATTTAGTTAAATATTTATTATGTTATTTGGTTAAATTAGGACTATTTGGTGTACGCCTATTTAAAGGCTAGTGAATTATGAATAAAGGCAGATTTTAAATTTTATTAAAAACAATATATTGCCTTTGTAATATTTCTCTGTTATATTTCCTATCACCATATCTCCAAGAAAGTCCACAAGTCGTGGACGAGGACGTGGAGTGATCCAGTCTGAACAATTTGGTATCAAAGCTAACACTACTCCGTCAAGTCCTCATGCCATGAGTGGTGACTCCAGTATTAGTGTTTGCCTAGGTTTAGAAAAGGTTTAGCGCATAGCCAGCTCGTGAGTGTTTAGACTGTGGAGCGTGATGGAATGTTACGGTCTAATTGTAAGATATTAGACTTGAGTCTTACATCAATCAAATAAGGGGCTAATGTGGGGTTTATATAGGCTTATGGGCTCTGCCATCCTTTAAGCTAGTTTTTGGGGTTGGGCTTTCCTATAAAGGGAGAAAAGAAAAAGAATGACTTGAAATTAAAAAGGAACTTCCTGAGGTATTTGGAGAATCTATCGATTTACCACCATGGTGACCACATGACCATTGAATTCCTCTTAAAGAAGGGACTTGTTGGGAAATATCCAGCTGAATATTTTCTTGATAAGATTGACTCCTAAATATTTAGGAGATCAGATCTGATATTAGAAATCAAATATGATATTATGTACAAATATTAGGAGATTATGTAAAGATATTATTTTCTTAGAATAGCCCTATCAATTTCTATATATAATTGTATCTATGTACTAATGTAAATTACATGAAATACAAACAATATTGAAATTATGCATAGTATCAGAGCTATACCTGGAAAGTTAAACCCTAGCCGTTACCTATTATCCCTCATACTACTTATAACACTAGCCACCCCACCTATCGTCTTGATCCTGCAGAAATATGTCAACCATGTTTGACATTGGTGAATCCTTTAACCCAGTCCATACACCTCCTCCACACACTTCCTCAGATTCTCATTCCATTCAGATCCCTACTATATGACTGAATGGAGATAACTTCCTTCACTGGTCCCAATCAGTGAGAATGTACATCCGAGGGAGAGGAAATATTGGATATTTGACTTGTGGCAAAAGCAAACCCATGGTAGAGGATCCTACATACGGAATATGGGATGTTGAAAATTCTATGGTGATTACATGGTTGGTAAATTCGATAGAGGAAGATATTAGGTCCAACTATAAGTGTTATCACACAGCTAAGGAGCTATGGGACAATGTGAATCAGATGTACTCTAATTTGGAAAATCTGTCCCAAGTCTATGAACTTACTCTCAAATTGGGTGAGATTCACCAAGGTAAGGATAGTGTTACTAAGTACTTTAATTCTCTGAAACATTTGTAGCAAGACTTAGACTTATTTAATGACTCTGAATGGAAATTCCCTGATGATTGTAAGTATTTTCAAAAAATAGTAGAGGATAACCGAACTTTTAAGTTCTTAATTATACTTAATATTGAGTTTGATGAGGTCAAAGGCAGGATTATTGGAAGACAACCACTCCCTACAATTGGAGAAGTCTTTGTAAAAGTCCAACGTGAAGAGAGCAGACGGTTTGTGATGCTTGGTAAATGAAATCCTACGTCTACTATTGAAAACACAACTCTAGTTGCTAGGAACACTACTGGACATACTAAGAAGAATGAGGAAAAGTCACGTGTTTGGTGTGACTATTGCAATAAAGCACGGCATACTCATGAAACATGTTAGAAACTTTATGGAAAGCCAGCTAATTAGAAGGGATTGCATGAACGGAGACTTAATAAAACTTCCTCTAGTGATTCAACTCAATATGAGTCACGGAAAATCCCATTAGCACATGAGGTAAATGCTGGAAAGATTTCACAAGAGCAAATTAACTACCTCTTGAAACTTTTGAAACTTAAAATTGAATCCTTAAGTGCTCCTACTGCCTCTGTGGCTTAAACAGGTAAGGATTTTATTGCTTTAACATGTACCTTTCCATATAATTCTACTCCTTGGATCATTGATTCAGGAGCATCTGATCATATGACCTGTTCTTTTAACTTATTTCATACTTATGACCCTTGTTCTGGTCAAGAAAAAATTCGTATAGTTGATGGATCATTTTTTGCTGTGGCTGATAAAAGTTTAGTAACTCTATCCTCAAATATCTGCCTTAAATTTGTCCTACATGCTCCAAAACTAGCTTTTAATCTGTTGTCCGTAAGTAAACTAACCCATGACTCTAATTGTGTCATTACCTTTTTTACTCATATTGTGTTTTCGGGACCTAACTTTGAGGAAGATGATTGGCAGTGCTAAGTTGATAGATGGTCTCTACTACTTAGTCGAAGATAACTTGAAGAATAAAGAAGCTCGTGGTCTAAGTAGTATTCGTTCTACTCCTGCTAAAGAACAGATTTTATTTTGGCATAAGATTAAGACATCCTAATTCTCTTACCTAAAAAGAATTTTCCCTCATTTGTTTAAATTTCTGGATTGTTCAAAACTTCATTGTGAGCAGTGCATTTTATCTAAAAGTCATAAGATTTCTTACCGTAAAAACCATATCAACCGTCCAAACCATTTTACTTAATTCATAGTGACGGGGTCCATCCTGTGTTAAAACTCTTACCGGGAAAAAATGGTTTGTAACGTTTATTGATGATCATACTCGTTTATATTGGGTCTATTTGATACGTGAAAAATCTGAAGTTGCTCAAATCTTTCAAAACTTCTATACCATGTTGAAACTCAATTTCACACATGCGTTGGTATATTTCGCTCTGACAATGGTACCGAGTATTTTAATGAAGTCCTTGGGAAATTTCTTAAGTCTAAAGGCATTGTTCACCAATCTACACGTGTTAATACTCCTCAACAAAATCGTATTGCCGAGAGGAAAAATAAATATTTACTAGAAGTTGCTCAGTCTATTATGTTTACAATGAATGTGCCAAAATACCTTTTTGGTGAGGCTGTTTTGACTGCTTCATGCATAATTAATCGAATGCCTAGCCGTGTTTTACACTATGAATGAATGTGCCAAAATAACTTTGAGATGAGGCTGTTTTGACTGCTTCATACTTAATTAATTGAATGCCTAGCCGTGTTTTACACTATGCAACACCCTTAGATATGTTTAAACAATTCTTTCCTGAAAATAGACTTTACTCTACTCTTCCTCTTCAGTATTTGGGTGTACTGCATATGTTCACAACTCAAATAAGGGAGACTCTAAACTAGATCCAAGAGCTGAAAAATATGTCTTCATTGGGTATGCTCCTAGTTAACGAGGTTATAAGTGTTACAATCCTTTAACTCAAAAAATGGTTCTCTCCATGAATGTCACATTTCTTGAACATTAAAAAAAATTTCTTCAGGGGGAGAACTCTAATGAAGCAGAAAATTTTTGGGTTACTCCTAATCCCCTACCCACGGTCATTATTGATCATAATATAATTTCTGACAATGAAGCCAAAGATACTTCTTTAAATCTGTCCATGCCAGAAAATCCAGATTCATTCATACTGCGATCCGCTCCAAAGGAACGGAATACTAAGCTTCGTGTTTATACTAAGAGGAAGACTCAATTGAGAAGTAGAGAACAACCTACAATGTACAGCCTCTCAAATCCCTCGGAGAAGGAACCTGGGAATAATTCAGGTAATCCTTATGCTACTCTACCCCTTATTGTGTCTACTGACCCACAAAGTACAACTGGTATTCCTACTGATCTCCCTGCTGAAAATTACCTACCCATAGCATTTAGAAAAGGGAAATGGGCCTACACCAATCATCCCATATCAAAGTATCTATCTTATGGGAAACTATCACACACACATAAATCATTTGTCTCTAAAATCACTAATTTGTTTGTGCCAAGAAACATTCAGGAAGCACTTCAAGATCCAAATTGGAGTTCAGCTATTATGGAAGAAGTAAATGCTCCTGAGAAGAGTAAAACTTGGAAACTTGTGAACTCTCCTAGAGATAAAAGTTTGGTAGGGTGCAAATGGCTTTTCACTATTAAGTCTAAGGCCGATGGGAGTGTAGAAAGGTTGAAGGCAAGCTTAGTTGCTGAGGGATTTACTGAAACCTATGGCATTGACTACCAAGAGACATTTGCTCCTGTTGCAAAGGTAAATACGATTAGAGAATTACTATCCTTGGCTGTAAACTGTGAGTGGACTTCACATCAACTAGATGTAAAAAATGCCTTTCTTAAAGGAGACCTTGAAGAAGAAGTCTCTATGAGCTTACCCCCAGGTTTTGAGGATACCTATGGGCGAAAGAAGGCGTGCAATCTAAGGAAGTCACTATATAGACTAAAACAGTCCCCTAGGCATGGTTTGACAGGTTTGGAAGGGCTGTGAAGAGCTACGGCTACTGTCAAAGCCAAGCTGATCATACACTATTCTACAAGCAATCCAAAGTAGGTATGAAATCGATCCTTATTGTTTAAGTAGATGACATTATCATAACAGGAGATGATGTATCAGAAATAGTAGAGTTGAAGAAGAGATTAGCCAAAGAATTTGAGATCAAAGATCTTGGAACTCTAAAATACTTCTTCGGAATGGAATTTGCTAGATCCAAGGATGGAATATCTGTGAACCAAAGGAAATATATTCTGGACCTATTGAATGAGACCAAATTACTAGGATGCAAGGCAACTAATACGCCTATTGAGACGCGTAAAATTCAGAGCAGCTCAACCTGAAAATGTTATTAATAAGGAGAGAAATCAGTAACTAGTTGGGAGATTAATATACTTGTCACACACCAGACCTAATATAGCCTTTGTTGTGAGCTTAGTGAGTCAATTTATGCACTCACCAAGTCAAGAACATCTGGATGCTGTATATAGGATACTAAGAGATCTAAAAGGAAGTCCTGGACAAGGTTTAATGTTTCAGAAGCAGAACGACCTTCAAATAGAAGTCTATACTGATGCTGATTGGGCTGGGAGTGCTACAGATAGAAGATCAATTTCAGGTTATTTCACATTTGTTGGTGGTAACTTAGTAACTTGGAGGAGTAAGAAACAATGTGTGGTTGCAAGAAGCAGTGCTGAAGCTGAGTTTCGTGCAATGGCATATGGAATCTGTGAAGTCCTATGGATTAAAAGAATACTGGAGGAACTATAGATTCCTATTTCAGTTCCTATTAAAGTATATTGTGATAATAAAGCAACAATTTCAATTGCCCAAAACCCTGTTCTTAATGATAGAAAAAAACATGTTGAGGTTGACAAGCATTTCATCAAGGAAAAAATTGAAGAAGGATTAATTTGTGTTCCCTATATTCCATCATCACAACAAGTAGCTGACATTCTTACAAAGGGATTACACAAGAGGTAGTTCAATGTCCTAGTTACCAAGCTATGGATGACATATACAAGTCAACTTGAGGGAGAGTGTTGGAAAATATCCAGTTGGATATTTTCTCGATATGATTGACTCCTAAATATTTAGGAGATTATGTAAAGATATTAGTTTCCTAAAATAGCCCTATCTATTTCTATATATACTTGTATCTATGTACTGATGTAAATATCAAGTGAAATACAAACAACATAGAAATTTTGCAGAAATCAGCAAGCCTCAAAAGAACCCAGCATATCTCATTAGTTACCTACACAATTTTTTCAAAGTAGTGATCTGAAGAACTTTTACACATGCCTGCCTATATACGTGCAGGTAAGCACCCAATAATATGGCATAATACGGATTCTCACTTAAGAATTGCTGAGCTAAGGAACACAATTATTTCTGATCCATATTCATTAACAATGCAGTATTCATATTCAGAAATACGTTCTTTATTAATACATTCTGGAAATAATTCTAAAAGCATTGCCTCAGTAGAGCCTGTGAGGCGTCAACAATTACCAACCTTGTCTAAAAGACATTAGCTGTAGTTATCTAGGATTGAAGGAAAGCAAATTTACCTTTAAAGCAGCTACCATCACCCAAAAGTCAGATGAATTAGAACCAACTTCACTGCAGTTGTCATTTATTATTTTCTGCAGATCTGAACCTAAAATGCCCAAAAAGAGAGAGAAGAGTTACAGAATTGGCCACCATTCACTTGGAACTAAATGCTATTATAATAATTAACAATGACAGTAAAAGCTAACATCCACCAAAATTCACGTTAGAAAACGCATGATTAGCCAATTCAATTATCTTTCAATACCTTGTATATGTTTTTCAATGAGGGTTAATTAGGGCAAGGAATGTACAATGTTATAAGGCTATCAGCAATATAAACCAAGGTGAATCCACCACACTATGCAATCAGGCAGAACAGATTAAGAATATGCTAGCTCATGCATCTTGAACAACCAAAGAAGGTAGTATGCAATTTCCTTTGTCCTTCCAATACATTCAAAACTACAGGTACCAATGTGTCATCCTTTCACTCTTTCTAAACTTACAAGCCCTGTAAAATAATCATTAGAAAGCTACACGTAGATTCCAATAAATTGCACTTACTAATTCCTAGAGGAGCAAAAACTTTGAAGGAAGCCTCAATAGCTTCTTTATAATTGTCTTCATCTATTGCTATCATCCTGGCTTTAATAAGTTCCTAACATCCAACACAAAAGTCTCCATCTTTAGGGCAGTAGCAAAATTTAAAAAGGAAAAGGTACCAGGAAGTTCAAAACACAAGCACAAACCTTGAATTCTTTCTTCTCATCCCTGGATGATGGAAGACTACCCCCATGAGCTTTGGTCCATTCTTCAGCCATCTTGACAAGAATGATAACATATGGTGTGTGCTTGTGGGCAACAGGTTCTGTCACATTTAGATCAATTGTATCTGCAAACCTATTGAAAATAGTAGTCGAATAAGAAATACAAACTGGGAAAAAAGAACAGAAACACCAAGATTTACGAAACTGATGATGATGTCTGCGTGGTAGGCAAATAAAAGGTTGAGAAGAGTGAAGAGTGATGATAAGTTTCTTTAATTTGTGTCTCGGTAAGATGTGTGACACTCTATTTAGCCACAAAGAAAAGGTTTGTCACACTCTATTTACCTCTTGAGCTCGGTCCAGGGGTTATTTAGCCGAAGATCATCCAAGAAGTGATCAGGCTTTGACTCAATTACTGTATGTTCCTGTTAAAAACAAGTCCACACAGCACTTAGAAGATGACTCAGAATACAGATTCTATAGAATAAATAAAGAAATTGTGTAGCATGATCTTAACCGAGTAAACAATCGCAAAAAGAAGATAAGTGTTGTCATTTCACCAATATTCCAAACTCCAAATGTATTGGAGCAATAAGGACTCAGTTTTGATAGATTTTGTGAATGACAAGACTTAGCAATTTACCTTCACACTGATCCTAACAAGCCCAGTAAAGCCATAAGAGCGTGCAAATATCAACATCACACCAGCCTCTCGACAGATTCTGTCAAGTTTTATCATGGAATCTTCAACCAGCTGCAAGTGACATAAGCAAATTTCCATCAAAATCACTTACATAATCCAGATTTCTAAGGATAAGTTTTTGTAGATATCAGGGTACTCGATCATAAAAATGAAGTAATTGAATGTCTGAAGCGTAGCCATCAAGAATAGGACTACAGACTACACAAGAACTATTCTAAATAAGTACTCCCTCTGTTTCATAATAAAAGTCGTTTTAGAAACAATTTAATTATTCAAAATAAGTGTCATTGTTGACTTTGT
>JANIPM010000009.1:2382336-2393670 GCA_027478405.1 Erythroxylum cassinoides
ATTACTCGCTCTCGAGTTATAATCACACACCCTAATTAATAATCCTTAATTAGTTTAAGCACCAAACATGTAATCTCTCAATTACCAATAGTCCTAAACCTAATTAGTTTTTAAGCTCTCTAATAAACAATCGGGTCTCACACAAGATCTCTCTCCATATAATAACTAACTAGATTGATTGCGTGGTCTATTGGATCGCCTAACTCTCATTAACCCAGCCCAATCATTTTGCATTCGACTCACCCTCACGATTTTTTATTGAAGCATGAAGATACAACAATCAATCACAACACCTAATCAAAATAACATAAAAATAACTAAATTAACATTAACTTAAGGTAAAATTACGAAAAAAAAGTTAGAACATCTTAATCAAACCCAAATCCATAAACATATTTGTATTCATCTTAACATTCAAGAAAATCAAAACAAAGATGAAAGAAATATGCATGGAATGGGGATCGAGATGCTTGAGGAAAGCAGTAGCCTCAAAGACCCTCTTCTTTCTCCTCTCTTCGTCTTCCTCTTTCTTCTTCTTCTCTCCTCTTAGTGTATTTCCCAAAATGGCAAATTGTTGGCTCTTCTTTTCTGTATCTTCTTTTTCTTCTTATAGTCTTTTCTAATTAAGGCAACTATAGGGCTTTTCTAGTGCTCTAAAGGTCCGAAATGTCCCCAAAAAATGAAGTTCAGAAGGTCGAGGCACACTGTTTGTCTCAGAAGCCACAATAGTGGAACCTTGATTCCCCTTCTGTCATGATCGTGGCCAACATACCACAATCGTGGCTTCTTGCATCTGCTTCTATCTCAAAAACATAAAATTGAAGCTCAAACACGTGCTCTAACCCACAAAACACAAATACTTAACCAACAAACAAAATTCTAACCTAACCACACACTAATTAATTAAATTTAACCACTAAACACAACCTAAATTACGTGTAAAATATGATGTAATATACGAATATCAAATCTAGAGAATCAATTGATTCATATAGTTGCTATTGTGAGATGATTCAAAAATTAGAATTTAAGTAAAATTCCTTCCCAAACAATTATGAATCTATTAAGAGACTATCACCTTGAGAAGTGGTAAAGAAATAGAGGCACCACATAAGACTCTTGCTGTTAACGATGAAAAAGAATCTGAAAGGGAACTTGAAGTGTCTCCAAGAGAAGATGAAAAGGGAACTAAGGTAAATTCTTAATCTCCTGTGATTAAAAACTTTACTAACACTTTGCCTTCTTTTAATAGCAGGATTGCTAAATCAAGAAAGAGGAGCAAGATAAGGGGATTTTGGAAATGTTCAAGAAAGTAAAGGTGAACATACCTCTAATTGATGCCATAAAGCAAGTTCCATGATATGCCAAATTTCTTAAGGAATTATGCAGGTCAAAAAGAAAACTGAGAGGAGATGAGAAAGTGAGTGTGGGGGAAGATGTGTCTGCGATATAATTCAATTGGCTTATAGATCTAACTCTTATCTAGAAGGGTTATAGAGGATGTTTTAGTGCAGGTTAATGAATTGATTTTCCTAGCTGACTTTTATGCGTTAAACATGGAGGGAGAACCTTCTTCTAATTCTATACCAATCTTTTTCGGTTGACCATTTTTTAAAACATCAAAGACAAAGATTGACGTGGAAGCAGGAACATTGACTATGGAGTTTGATAGTGAAATTGTTCACTTTAATATTTTTGAAGCTATGAGGTACCCTAGTGATGTTCATTCTATTTTGTCAATTGATGTTATTGATTGCTTGTCTCAAAAAGTTTTTGATATGGAAGGTAAAGATGAGTTAGAATTAATTCTTTGTATGAGTTTGCAAGAAAGTACTTTGCAAAATTCTAACTTATTCATTGCATATGAGATGGAAGAAATCTTGCTAGCATTGCGATCACTACAACTGATGCCAAAAAGATATATGTTTCCATGTATTGAATTGATAGTATCTAATATAAAATATCTACCTTCGGTTTTGCAGGCACCTACAGTTGAGCTAAAGCAATTACTGGAGCACTTGAAATGTGTGTTTTTGGGAGAAGGAGAAACACTTCCAGTAATCATTACAAGGAATGTAACCAAGCTTTAAGAGAAAAAGCTCATTCTAGTGCTTAAAGACCACATCTACAAAGCATGTGAACAATGCCAGAAACAAGGTAATGTATCCCACAGAGATCAAATGCATTTATCTCTAGTCCTTGCATGTGAAATTTTTTATATATAGGGCATCGATTTTATGAGACCATTTCCTTCCTCTTTTGGTTTTGCTTACATTTTGTTGACTATGGATTATGTTTCTAAATGGGTGGAAGCTAAAGTCACTTGGACTGACAATTCTAAAGCTTTTATTAAGTCTAATATTTTTCCTAGGTTTGGAACATCTCGAGCATTGATTAGCGACAGAGGTACTCATTATTGCAATCGTGTTGTGCAAAATTTTTTGAAGAAGTACTATGTCACTCACAAGATGTTAATGGCCTACCATCCATAGACAAACTGGCAAGCATAAGCGTCAAATAGAGAAATCAAGTCAATCCTTGAGAAGATGGTAAGCCTGAATTGTAAAGATTGGAATCAATGACTTGATGATGCTCTTTAGGCATATAGGACTGCATACAAGACACCAATTGGCATGTCTCCATACTAGTTGATTTATGGAAAGTCATTTCATCTTCTATTAGAGGATGAGCACAAAACTTTTTAGACAATTAAGCAATGCAATATGAAGATGGACGCAATGGGTGAACATAGAAAGTTGCAATATAAAGAATTAGAAGAGCCTAGGCTTGACTCTAATGAGAATGCAGAAATTTACAAGGAAAAGACAAAGCAATTTCATGATAAGATGATTTTTAGGAAGAATTTTATTATTGGAAAAAAAGTTCTCTACTAGTCATAACTTAAGCTTTTCCTAGGTAAATTAAATTCTCGTTGGATTGGACTTTTTGTTGTTACTAATGTGTTTTTTCATTGTGTAGTTCAAAATAAAAGCTTTCAAACGAACAATAAATTTAAGTTCAATGGCCATTAGCTAAAACCCTTCTATCTGTGGAAGTTATAGGGTTAGAAAACCCTACTTATGAACATTGAGCAACATGGAGTTGAGCCAATGACGATAAACAAAGGTGCTATTTGGAAGGCAACCCAAGGGAAGTTGATTTTTGTTTATTTACATTTTCACATTTACTATTTTTATTAAATGTGCTATTTCTTGCATTTAATGTTACATTGGGGACAATGTAAGTTTTAATTGTGGGGGTAGGGATCTTAGTTGTTACATTTTTTTTGGCTTATATGACTTCTTAGGTGTTTTCAAAATCGAACAAACAAATAGAAACTTTCTCTTTTTCTATTGCATTTGAGACTATATAGATATAATTAGAGCATGAACTGACCAGAAAAATCCATGGCGACTTTAGCATGTACTTTTGCTCTTGTAATTAGTTAATATACATTATCTTTAGAAGATAGTGACTAGTGGTAAACAAAAGCCAATAAGATTTTGAGCCTTATTAGACTAACACATTCATATCAGTCTCATTGTCTTTTTGTTTATGTATGACATTCATGACATGTACATCCAGACTTTGCCTTGAATTTCTATTTAAGACCATATTTTTTTGGTTGCCCACAAGGTGTCCTACCCAACTATGAGAATGCACCTTTAGCCATCTACTCCTAGAGTAATCCCTGCTCGAGTTAGGTAGGTTCCTTGCGGGAAGCAAAGCTTTGGACCCAAGTTTTAAACGGCCACATTTTTATCACATGTATGGACGTGAAAATGATTAGACATTTTTTGTTTTTTACAAGCTACATTAACCAAATAGCTTACTTATTGATATAAGTTTTCCTTTGTTAAGCCCTTTTGAGCTTTATTAGCCTTTCTTTTGTGCTAACTACATGACATGCTTTAAACCGAACCAAATGTCCTACCCAAGCCTTAAAGCTAGTGAAGCATTTGTTAATTGTTGAAAATTATGGATGTACAAAAATATAAGTATGGGATATGCATATTAGTGGCATGGTTATTATTGCTGGGATGCCACTTTAAATTTCATCAATGAAATTCCCATGTCTTTGAATTTTTATTTAGAAAAACATAAAAAAAACAAAAGATAAAGATAAAAAAAATATTTGAATAAAAGTATTAAGGAGGAAATACATTTGTTTTGAAAATTTGTTCCTTTGTTTTATCTTTCTAAAAGTTGTATTGAATGGGTGAATTGAGTATTTTGTATATAAGGTAGATGTTGTTTTGGTGGTTATGCTTCATATGGCTTATGGTGTGAGAGCTTGAATTTGAGCTGTGAAATATAATTATTACATTCATCATAGCTAATGGTTCCCACTTTTGAATGAATGTTAGCATGTGCACTTAATGTTTCATTAAGTATTACTTTTGCTTCACTAGCTTGATGGCTTTTATACTACATTACCCAAATACATCTCACCTTACCCTTGTCCACATTACAATTTTAGAAAAGTCCTTTGATTCATGGTTATACATGTGAACTTTGCTGGTGGAGAAATGAAATGATCAAAGTTGTGGAATGTCTTGATCATGAATAGTATTTGAATGTATCCATAAATTTACCATATTTAAACACACTTTTCCAAGTTTACCTCTAGATTGCTCAATTTCTAAATATGATGAATGTTGATTGATCATGAGTAGAAATGTTGAATGTCGAGCTCTTGCTATGGTTTTTGAAAATTATTCATCTTTGCTTATGATTATGTATTCTTGGGAAATATGGAAAATGTGTAAGTGCTTTGGTTTGTGACTTTATTTTGACGACTTGCCCGAGGATGGTCAAAAGCTAACTATGGGGGAACTAGAAGTGGCCTGGTCATAAGCTAGGTGGCCCGTGACTTGACAGGCTGAGATAAATCAACTCGTGGGGTCATGGGTCTTTATAATTTTTTAAAAATGTTAAAAACAACGTCATTTTGAAGTAATGGTCAGGCCACGGGCCAGCCCAACCTCAACTCGTGGCTCGGCCATATCCCAGTCATTCCGATTCAAAATTAACATCCCTAAGGGGAACTTGATATGTACTTAATTGTTGATACATTTAATCATTGACACTTAGTGATTAATGATTTAAAATGTTTAAGACACTCACTTTAATTCATATTTGATCTTAGGCTATATTTGGATTGGGGTTTATTAATGGAATAGAATGGAATGTAATATTATTCTATCATTTAAGATGAGGGTTTATAATGGAATGAAATGCGATGGGATAGAAGAAGAAGGTTTCATATTACATCTCATTCCATGCTAAACAGTAAAAATGAAAAACCTCTAATTTGGAGGGTTTAGGATGGAATGTAAAATGATAAACAAATTTACACTATATTACATTATAAACCCTTCATCCAAACAACATTTCACTATATTACATTGTGAACCCTTCCATCCCTCCCAAACAACAATTTTCTAATATTACATCCATTTACATGAAAAACCCAGGGTTTAGGATGAAATGTAAAATGATAAACGAATTTTCACTATATTACATTATAAACCCTTCATCCAAATATCATTTCACTATATTACATTGTGAACCCTTCCATCCCTCCCAAACAACAATTTTCTAATATTACACCCATTTACATTCCATTCTATTATAAATCATTCTATTCCATATCATTCCATTCTATTATAAATCATTATATTCCATATCATTCCATTATATTCTATTAAAAACCTTACGTCTAACCAAACGTAGCCTTAGTTACAATTCGGAAGCATAATAGCTAAAGTGAGCCAAAAGCATACTCATTGAGCCATCTTAAAATTCACACTCAATTGACTTCATGGAGCAAGAATGGGAAGGGTTAGAATGAAGAGGAAGCAAGAAAAATACCAAAAGAAATGGAAAGATGTAGTGTCATGCTTATAGGAGGTGTTTCACGCCCATTAAAAATTTGTCATGGCCATGACAACCCATGTCATGCCATGACATATGCTAACGGGCATGACACACTAAGTCACACCCCTGAAATTGCTACTTGTCCCTCGTGTAACCTAGTTTTTACTATAAAAGCATTGTTTTGTGTCGACGGAAGACATTCCTAGAAATAGACTCGATTTTCTTCATTCTCTCTTCGATTTGTTACATCTCAAAGGCTATTCATGGGTCTTTCTTGGAGATTGATAAAGAAGATGAAAAGCTAACCTTCCTAAGGCTAGTTCGGAGGTGAAGTCGACGCCTAGGAGCACATTTGGGCATATCATTATTGTGTATCATTTTCTTTTCCTCTTTTCGGATTGTTTACGTTATCTTCTGTTTATTGATTGCGTATTATGTAGAAACGATTTTGATGCTCTATTGGATTGTTTTTTATGAGAACCCATTGCTAGAACTTTGAATATGATACGTAATAGTCGTGTTTGAATTCATTTGTGGCAACTAATGGTATTATATTTTCATGGCCTAGGTTAAATAATCTGAACTTGTGTGATTATTGCTTAGATTGGTTTGCTTCTCACTCATAAGGCAGTTGTCCGATTAAACTTAGAGAGTTTATTATAGGTTATCTGATAATTAGGGTTAATTAACGAGCACTTCTTGAATAACTACGACCTAAGGAAAAACTAGAATTAATAGTGTTTGTTGTTAATTCATGATCAATAGTCTAAAGAGCGGTAGGAAGACGATAAGGCAATGACATATATGAAATTGGGCATAGGCCGAGATTAAACTGAAGAGCAGGATTTCGAAATATCCATCAATTTTATCACTTTGCTGTTTTTAATTTGAGTTACTTTTATATATTCAATTTTATTTTGTTTTCTAATTTGCATTGAACCAAACTCTCCTGTTTTATTTATACATGTAATTTAGGAAAGTTATTAGAATTAATCTCGGTAGAATCAACCTAAACCTGTCACTGCTACAGTCGTAGGTTTAATTATTTTGTATAGTGTTACGACACGTTACCAGACACATACAATTTAATGTGTAAATCCATGGATTTTGACATGACATAAGGAAGACATAAGTGTTTAATCCTATAAAAGTTTTCTCTAATGCGATTTAGCATTCAGTAAGAGGAAACATGTTTTCTCTAATATAGTTTAACATTCAGAGAGGGAAAACAATTTTCTCTAATACAATTTTAACATTCAAAGAGGGAAAATGATTTTTTTCTAATATAGTTTAGCATTCAGAAAATAAATTTCTTTGATGATGTTTAACATAAAGTTCAAAGAAATTGAAACCTACGAATAGAAATATCATACGATTCAGATCATATAATTATCATCCTAATTTATTGCACTTCTTTTTTCATTTATGTCAGTGAGCTATTAGATATGCATAATTATATTAAATCTATATTACACATGACACATTTATTTGATATTTTCGTGTGAGGTGGACAATAATTAATTGCATTTTAACAATTTTAATAATTTATCGATTAAGCTAATTTAATTCCGATAAAAATAATAAAGTAGTTAAATAAGAGATTTAAATTAGTGGATTGAAGTTCACCGAATAAAATAGAGCCCCGTTAGTGTGCTCCGGACCTATATTAAGCCCGTAATAGAAAGGCCTGATATAAAAACTATAAATAAAAGGTTAAGATTTTTTGTAATTGCTAGAATAAATCGCGAACATAAAATTCCTCTAACCTATTCAGAGATTCACATATTCAAAAAGCTGCAAAAAGGCTTTAGAACGTGGTGAGCAACTCCCGTAAAAGTCTCAATAGATTCGTACTTGTTTCGATTTTGAAAAAAACTTTGGAAAATTATAGAACCGAAATAAAGTGTTTTTAGCATTTCTTCGTTGTATCCCTTTCACGTTTGATCTACGATGTGTAACACTGCGTTTGGTTACCGTCTGCGGACGTGAAGACGGATGACAAGGACATAAAAGTTCTGTCCAAAGGCGTGTTTGCTTACCGTCTGCACTAATTTCTGTCCTGTCTTTAACGGAGTTGGACAGAATATTCTGTCCAACTAAAAAATGTCGGACAGAAACTATTGTCCGCAGACAAGATAAAGAAAAGCCGAAAATAACCCTGCGTTGGGTCGAATACCTAACAGCCATTCTCCATTGCCAACAGCTGCGTCCGAGGCTGGTGAAACCTTCGTCTCCACTGATAGGCGCGGTAAGTAGCAGAAGCTTCTCTTCCCCTTCAATGTACGCATATGCTCATTGTACATATTCTACTAATCTCTCTCTATTCTCCATACATTTGCTCATTGTTTGCGTCTCGTTCTTCCCCAGATTTGATTTTGTTCCGTGTCCAAAGAACCTCCGTCTTCGTTGAAGCAGCATCGTACCATCTTTCCTCTCTTCTGGGTAAGACATTCATCCCACCGTTGTGGTTTTTAGAATGTGGGTTATGTTTGGAATTTTTCGTCTTCTTCTTCTGGGTGTTTGAACGTATGTTCTTCAATGTTCTTCTGGGTTTTTGCACGTATGCTCGTCTGGGTTTTTCAACATATGCTCTTCCTTACCAATTTAATTATCTCATTAACGTCACTGTCTTAAGGATTGAATGATGAGTTGCTCTCGTTTGAACAAGATGGTTGACGTACCATGACGAGCTTAAAGCTCCACTGCGGGTTTCTAGGGGTTCCGCTTCATGCCCATTCTCTTTATCTGGGTAGGGGACAGTTATTGAAAAGGCGTTCTCGCAGTTATGTGTGCGGGAGAAAGCGCAATGATTGAGGACGTTTCTTGCCCATTTCTTATGTGATTTTTAATATGTTGATGAGCACTGAACTCGTTATATGATTCTGCGTGATCCATTTCTCATGGCTCTGGCTCGACTGAATGCAGTGGAGCCAGAGCCACAATATACCAAGTTGTAGCCGAAGTCTTAATCGATATATCAACCCGATATTGTTCCTATTATACAATCTGTGAAATTAGTGGAGCATTAGCATTTTCTGGGTTTATAGAATTGATAGTTGCCATTGAACAATTTGGTATGGTTTTGCATGTTTATTGTGATTTCTGTCAGTCAACCTTGTTGTCAATCAGTTGGATTGCATTGTGATTTAGGCACTTTTGGGACTTTATAGGACGAAGAGCAAACTAGATATGAAGAGGCATGTTTGTTCATATACATGGATAGATCATAAATGCATCAAACTATTGAATCCTTTGGATATATTGTTTCATTGAGATTTGGGTAAGCGATAGGTGTGTGTTACGTTACATCTAAATTGCACTTGATTAAACTAATCAATGAGTTAAATTTTACTGTTTCAGGGTGTGGAACTTGCATTAGTTGTGCAACAATCTTCTTGCATTCGGAAACCTGAGATTTGGATACTTCTTATCAAAGTGGTTAGTCCTTCTTTAACTTACCGTAATATTCAAATATCCTTTGTGTTTGTTGTGTATACATAGCTGAATGTGGTAAGTTCTTAGATTTGCAAATGTTAAGAAGTGTACATAATTGTGGTTTAGCTAAGATTTAGCAATATCAAACATGCACATGAATGCTTGGGCTTGAAATGGGCAGAAAACATTTTAGTTATTATGTTCTTAGCATGCTTGTGAACCTGAAGACCAGAGTTTGTATCCCATTTTCTGTTACAACACAAAATATATGTGCTGTGTTCTGTTGGGAAACATACTTCTGCTTGAAGCATATGTATCTAATGAATTATTCATTATGTATTTGAAGCATAATAGTTGAACTCTCTACGTTTATATAAAAGAAAACCTCTATTAAGTATGACTAATTAACATATTTTATAGGTTCACTTAAAACTCATGAAGATCTATTGTTGAGCATGAAGGTAGATAGTCGTTACTTTCTTGCAAGATCACGTCTTCTACCTTCTGAAACTACGAAACATAGGACATGAAATTAGAGACAAATCAAAAGCCATAAAATGAAATGCATGTGCACTGCTTGGTAACCAATGAATTGCAGGTCTGTTTTGTATGTGTAATGCAATTAAACTATGTGCCCCATTCAACAAGATCGAAATGGACATATGATAGAATTTGATGGACCACCATGACTCCACTATCTAATCTTAACTCACCCGAAAAATAACACCCGACCAGATCAGACCAAACTAGACCATACCAGAGATCACGAGTCTGTCTCTTGTTTCCATGTGGGCAGATCATGATCTAGTTGTGTCATTGCAATGTCCACTTTGTTGTCTTCTTGCCCTTTCTGAGTACAGGGGAAAAAGCGGTGCAGAATGTTCCTCTAGATTTATAGAGAAAGTTTCAAACTTGATCACAAGTACACATATCAGTAACATGTTAAAAACATAAGATTTGAATTATACTCACTATTGGGTTCAACGTTAGCCATTAATTGCAATTGTTTGTTGGCTTTTTAGTAAGAAATTCCTTGTATCAGTTTTCGTAACAATAAATTTTGTTATGATATTTTAAACCAATAATTAACCAATTATCTGTAGTCTTGCAATTTTCTTAACATAATTATCACTCAATTTTTCTAAATTTAAGTCATTCTATTCATAAAGTTGTTTATCTCTTTTTATCAATTCAACAATTATTGGTAAACCCACCTAAACGAGTTGTTACACCTTTTACCTAAATCTCTTCACTTTTCAAGTTTCAACTGGACTGAAAAGTTGTTTCAGATAGGTTTCCATGTTCAATAACCTCAGCTTTTCATAGGTTCCTCTCTCTTCTTTGACAAGTATGTGGATAGTTAGATCAATTGTAAATGTCCATAGTAAATAGAACTTCACAGCAATAAATATTCAGTTGTTTCTGTCATATATAATGCTGAAAGGTTATTCAGAAATTTCTTTGATATTGTTGATAGATAGACCAGAAGCATCAATGTCATTTGCTGATAGATAAAATACAAAATGCCTATTATGTAAGCATAGGAAAACATGTATAGCACAATATAACTACTTATCCAAATTCAGTTATATTGGAATCTCTAAATATGTCCGGCTTATGATATATCTTGACCTCAACCGAATGCATCACCATGTTGATTTTTACTCTATGTTAGTAAGTTTCCATTTGCATGTAAATGCACTAGATCCATCTTGGGATAGAAATTAGCAACACATTCATCACTACTTGCATACGACCACAAAGTAAATTATGACATTTACTATGTTTGCATATGCCAACCAAAATACCAAATAACAAAAATATTTGTTGAGTTTTCAACTGAATAAAAGATTTCCAATGATGACGATCAACAACATTATGACCAACATGTAAAGGCTTCATGATTGAGTGTCAAAACATATCCTGGTAAGCAAGTCTTAACTTACCAGATATGACAATCAAATAAGAAGTATAGACCAATATCTTGGATATGACACTACAAATACAAAATGCCAATTA
>JANIPM010000009.1:2454887-2470241 GCA_027478405.1 Erythroxylum cassinoides
AAATTCACTCAAAAATGGCTTCAGAATGTCTTTATTCCAATTTTTGATTGATTATCAAGCAATCCCGAACACTGAAAATGAGACCCGAGATACGACACCTCATGTATCTCACTCATACGAAGTCCGAAGCATGAAAATTCAATCGAAATCGGATTCAGAATACCTTAATTCATTTTTCTGGAGTTAAACTTTAATTTATCACAAATGTAATAAATCCAGAAAAATAGAAAAATGCTACTTTATATATTTCGTGGACCCGAAAACTGACCCAAAACACCCCGGGGTAGCTTTACGGGAAATCTGAAATTTTTGGGGCTTTTTTTTTTGCACTGTAGATGACTGTACGACTGACGTCAGCCATCGACATCATTGCTGACGTCGGTGTGCGTCACCGGCTTAGCACCAGAGCGGCCAGACGCAAGCCAGCTGCGGTTGACACGTGTTACGCACTAGCCTCCACGCGCAGACGCGCGGGCACTATGCGCACGTGCCTTGCACGCGTCGACACGTGTCGTGCAGCGAGCCAGGCCACGTGTCTGCTGCATGGAAGGTCCGGATTGGGGCGTGTTACACACGCGCCCGCCGTTCCACGCAGTCGGTGCGCGAGCCACACGCGCGACATGCGTCGCTTACCCTTTAGAGCGACATGGCGCGCTACACACGCCGTCCGTACGGGTGCACTCCCACGTCCTTCAACAGAGTCAGGTGCTTCTTCCACGTCTCCGACATCGGAGGCAATTTTTGAAGTCCCGGGAGGTCGTTTTTTGCTCCGTTCGGCTCATTTTCCTCCCGTTTTTCATAGCTAACCTTATGTATGCTACTTTTACGCAATTATATACGTAAAAAAACTAAAAAAATGAATCAAAAACTGAGGAAAACCAAATGAGATGAAAAACTGAAAAACCTTCGTTTCCAACAATCCGATCACGTAACCGCTCTGATACCACATGTTAGTATGTAGTGGGAGCTTTATTACGTACCCCGGATCTACATGAAAAGATTAAAAACAAAGATAATGCGGAATACTTAGATTTCGGTTCCATCTTTGTTTCCGAAGCCGATTCCGAGCTCCAAATGTCTCCAAATTTCCAGGGGCCTTTAGTAGAAAGTGCTCACCGACTCACGGGCAAGGCCTTTCTACAGTTTCCTCAGGTTCTGAGCTTCCCTAATGGGTCAGGAATCCTTATGCTCGTGAATGTTCTCTTGAGTAACTGCAGGAGACTTTACCTTTATATAGCTTCCATATCGGGCTTCCCCATCACAAGACCGATATGGACCCAGTCTACACTAATCAGGACCTATTTTCTACCCGAACTTTGACCCATTAATCTAGATCATTTATTGGGTCACTTTATTATCTTTATCAGGATCAAATGACGTAACTTAACTGGTAATTTATTTAAAAACCAAAATTGCAGTTAATGTTAGTCCAACTTTATAAGACATGGACAAAAATGTCTTACATAATGGATATAGACCAAGAGTTTATACCATTATCCATTAGGCTAATAACCAAAGTCAGAGTGTCAAACCTTTCACTTCTCCATTTTCAAGCTTTCTCAATTTTCATGCTTTTCTTTTGTATCTTTCAAGAATACAGCAACTAATTTAATATCAGGTTCTTCACTTTCAACTTCTTTGCCTTTCTCTTCCACTAAATTTCACAACTTTCATTGGATAGTCCTTATGGAGAGGCTTCAAGAAGGAGCCAAGTTAAAAACTGAGATCATTCAAGATTTTGGCGGGAGCTTTGGGCAAGTGGGTGTGTTTTTGTTCTCTGGCCTTTTTTATTTCTTAGCTCTTAGCTCTTAGGCCTGAATTTATGGTTTTTGATTTTTGGGTAATAAATCTTTGTGATTTGACTGGTTTGGGTGTCGGAAAAGAAGAAGAATACGGTTCTTCAAGATTTAAAAGAAACCGACAGGTTTTAATTCACAAAGGCTAAAAGTAAAAATTAGCCTGAAAATCAATCCCGTTCGTGCTTAATCCGATCGAACTGGCTGTTTCGGTTCGACTCTTAAAACATTAAAAATAATAACATTCAGTAACGAGCTATCATACACCAATCCCCGGATCCGTCCTGCCAACACTGTGGGGAACTAGAATCGATTTTGCATGTGGTTAGGGACGGTTGTAGAGCTCGTCATTTCTAGAGTGGCTTTTCCAACAACATAGTTTCTGACGATTTCTTCCGGGAGGACAAAAACCACTGACTACTGGACAATTTGCAACAACAATGGAAACTACAAGGCATCAATTGGTCGTTAGTATTTGGAACGACATGCTGGTTTCTCTAGACTTGGCGTAACAAATCAATTTTTGAGCACAATTTTTCATGGTCTATAAACCCTCAGGTCATAGTGTTTCAGTATGTACGATCAATAGTGCATGCTAAAGCAGTGCTTGGGAGAGCATTACTGTGTCCAAGAAGGAGAGTGGAGACTTTTGTTGGATGGAGTTCTCCGCCACAGGATTTGATACGTCTTAATACTGATGGAGCATACTAAGCTTCGATGTCGCGGGACACAGCAAGAGGAATCCTTCGGGATAGCACAGGAAAATGGATAGGGGGTTTTGCACACAAAATCGGCTTTTGCATATCTGTTTGTGCTAAACTATGGGGGGTGTATTCATGATTGCATATTGCATGGATGTTGGGCTATTGGAGGGTGGAACTTGAAGTGGACTCACTTGACAGTCATTAACATTTTTTCGCCCTCCAACACATCATATGTGCCTTACAACACTTTACTTTTGGGGATTCAATAGTTACAAAAGTGTGAGTGGAGTGTTAAAACTAGACATATATACCGTAGAGCTAATAGAGCTGCGGATTGGTTAGCAAACCATGCCACGTATCTAGATCTTGGCATTCATTGATATCAAAACTCGTATGTGGGTTGCTTCTCTGTTTTATTAGAAGATATATCTGGGTCGCTTTTCTCCGATTAGTAGTTTAAGTTGTTATATTTCTCTGTCTAAACAAAAAAAAAACATATAGATTGAGTTTGTTTAGAAGTGTGGTCCAATCAAGAATGACAAAGATAGATTGTTAATAGAGTGAGAGGAAGGACTAATAATAATGAATAATGTGACATATAATATAAGTAGCAATAATCAATTAATTATATATATTTAATAATTTATGTAGTGTACGTAAAAGAAATAATAATTGAATTGTATATAACTGGCCTACTGAATTTTGTTATCCGGCATAGGGATGGTGTTTGCCTTCCCATAAACAGTCAAAATAGAGGCCCAACCAAGGCAGCTGAAATGGTCAACAGACTCCGCTGTTAGCAAAGAAAAGTTGGATTCCCTAACATGGTGGACATGTTCAAGTGGCATACCTTACTAGATTGATTTTTCTTTAATTGGATTGAAATTAAACCTCCCTTTTTATTAACTTTCAGGGTCTTATAAATTTATATAAAAAATTAAATTTAATACACGTTAATATTAGAGAAGCACGTAACTTTTTGCTGCTTCCTTTACTAAGAGAATCAAATTAATTGGTGGGCCAACCAGCCCATAACCACTGGTTCGAGGCTTCAACCCTCCGTCCTTTTATGGTGGGAATACAGGGAATAAAACGATGCCACTTGCGAAACTTCCAAGAACTTTGCAGTTATCCTCTGAGTTGACCAACTTTTGAGAAAAGGTCCTCCTTTAAGCTGATGTGGAAGTTGCTTAGTGGGTGAGGACCATCAAGTACCATAAGCCTCAAAACAGGAGATCACTGTTTTAAATTCTAGAACAACACCAGCACACTGCTTCTAGGCCTCAGTTGCTCGCTCTCCACACGCCTCTCTCAGTCTGGTGTTTATAAATCTGTCTCTCTGCAACCCTCTTTCTCTGTCTCAGCGAATCGCTAATCGTTAGTCAATAAGATTTGTCTTCTCTTATATTTTATGTTAAATAGTGATGTATGTAACGGCCTCTACCTCTGCCTCTTCGGTCCTGAGGGCGTCCAGGGCCAGGCTGTCTTTTTCTCTCTCCTCCTCGCTTACTTGTCTCTCTAGATCCTCTGTTGCTCCTCCTCCTCCTCCCAACCCTCTCCATCCTTCTTTCGCCGCCGCCGACCAGCGCCGATCTCTCAGCTTCGCCTCCGCCTTTCGATCCCTCCGCTGCTCCGTCCCTCGCTGGAGCCACGGTGTAGATTGGCGCTCTCCGATCAGTCTTCGCGCCCAGAGTCGTGCCGCTGCTCCCATTGTTGAGCGCTTCCAGCGAAAGATTGCTACCATGGGTACGTTGACCGTCATTTTCGTAAGATCTTTGTGTTTCTTTCCTGTTTATAGCCAGAAGATCATTGATGATATTTTCATTTCTTCGTGAGATCTTTGTGTTTCTTTCCTGATTATCCACAGGAGATTCATTGATGAGATTTTCATTTCTTCGTACTATTAGTGATCAAATTGATGTGTTGTCGATATCATGTCCTTATCAGCTCTATCATATAAAATTAAATAGAAGGATTTTTTAAAACAAATTATGATGAATACAAATTAGATTTTGTGTACAGTACAGTATCTATTTAGTATTCCGAATATATAGCGCTCGTATTGCACGCGATCACTGTGTTTTCTGTAAGAACTTTGGATATTCTTCACATAGTTCCAGCTTCTGATAAATACAATGAAGGTATGGTACTGAGTATGCTTACGTGCTTGATTTCAGCTCCTGAACATCCTTTTAAGGGAATTTGTACTAGTCTCCCCAAGCCGGGTGGTGGCGAATTTGGGAAATTCTATAGCCTGCCTGCTCTTAATGACCCAAGGATTGGTAAATTTCTATTTTCCTACAATAAAGCCACATTTTTACATTCTCATATGGTTTGCATTATAAACTTCTATATATGTGTATTACCCTATTAACTTTGACTTAAGAATTTGAGGTCCTGTTATATTTCCCTTTGAGTCCAATTATCTTCAGTTCCATTTTTTGCTCTTTTATTACATCTGATCTCTGTGTTTTATGCCTCTCTCTTTCTTCTATTCCAATATAGATTTAAATGCATGCTTATTTTTTGTGGTTTTTCAGAACGGTGATTTTTACAGGAGATTAATAAATCGATCCAGCTCAGAAATTAAGGGGTTTTGGTTTTAAAAATAAACCTATGGATTGGGTTTGGATTAAAAAATAAATCTGAAATTTATGGTTGGTATCTGAATTATATAAAGGCAAAAATGTCTAACCTAACCACATTTTTATAACTGCATTTAATGCACTTTTCTGATAATTTATCTTATATAAATAATATAATATATTTAATTTATATTTTAAAATAATTATTTTATTCTTTGAGTGATTGACGGTAGAAAAAAATAGTGTCACTAGAATTTAGAATAGTCAGTGCTCATTAGATTTTATCAAAATTATATATTGTTACATTTTTACTTGATTTAAATTTTTATAAATTATGATTTTTACTTTACATATAACATGATAAAAAAATTATATTTGTATTTTTAAAAATTGTGATTCTTTTACTTGATAATTGATTAAATAATTTCTTTTCCATATTTTATATGATTGCTAAAAGGTGTTAAAAGATATGGGCTTATGCGTTGGGTTTAAAATTGAAGTTTTTATAGGTTCAGTTTGAGTCTAAAATTTAAGTTCTTTTTCTGGGATGAATTAGATATGTTTTTAAGAGTTCTAAAAGTTTTAGAGCTAGAGTTTAGCTAGATTTGACCCAGCCCAGTTCATGTGTAGGTCTAATTTCTATACCATGTTCAGTTATTTCATGAACTGCATCATATAAAGTGAGAGTGATAAGAGAAATATGCTTATAAGTTTGGTACAGAATTTTTGTCGCAATTACTTGTTTGCCTCGTTAGTGATTGATAACACTGTGCATTTCCTGTACATAACAGATAAGCTGCCATATTCTGTCAGAATTTTACTTGAGTCTGCAATTCGTAATTGTGACAACTTCCAAGTTACTAAGGAAGATGTTGAGAAAATTATTGATTGGGAAAACACATCTCCAAAGCAAGTTGAGATTCCTTTCAAGCCAGCTCGTGTTCTCTTGCAGGTCAGTTGACCTAAGCACTACTTTTGGCATACAAATTGTCTACATGTTCTAATTTGCTTCCTTTTGTTGGCAGGATTTTACCGGAGTGCCAGCGGTTGTTGATCTTGCTTCCATGCGGGATGCTATGAACAATCTTGGTAGTGATCCCAGCAAGATCAATCCTTTGGTACGTGTTACCTTTACCGTGCAGTTCACTGAAGTCATTATTAGATCTTATTCAGTTGCACCTTAAAAACTGTTTGTGCCTTATGGTTTTGGTTTTAAAAATTGTCATGTCTTTGTATGGGACTGACTAAGTGTGAAAAGTATTAATCATTCAATTCCACGTGTAAACTAAGTTCTGTTTTCTTGATTGGATAAGGATAAAATATCACTGCTTTAGGAAGAAATCTATGTGATTCATCTGAAAGTTCATGGACTTATAATTTTTACATTGTTCTAGGGGATAACTCTAATCACCAATAAGTGTTCTTGTTTATTGCGTTCTGAACCACAAGTTAAATAATTACTCTCTGTGCAGGTTCCTGTGGATCTAGTTATTGATCATTCAGTTCAAGTCGATGTTGCAGGATCAGAGAATGCTGTACAGGCAAATATGGAACTTGAATTTCAAAGGAACAAAGAGAGATTTGCTTTCCTTAAGTGGGGTTCCACAGCCTTCCATAACATGCTTGTGGTTCCTCCAGGTTCTGGAATTGTTCATCAGGTATAATTCTGAAATGCAATTGTTGGAAGGTTTTTAATTTATTGGCCGAATCTCTACTGATATCTGTTACGTAAGATGCATGCTCATTATATTCATTTTTTTTTTTGTGTTCTCAGGTAAAAGAATAGCTTTATAACTGCATCATAATTTTAGCTTTCAGCATTTGTTGATTGACAAGCATAAAATTTCAGGTAAATCTTGAATATCTTGGACGGGTTGTCTTCAACACCAAGGATGTGCTCTACCCCGATAGTGTGGTTGGAACTGATTCCCATACAACCATGATTGATGGGCTAGGAGTTGCAGGCTGGGGGGTTGGGGGTATTGAAGCTGAGGCTGCAATGCTTGGCCAGGTAACTAATGTCAATATGTCATGGCTGGTCTCTGTTAAAAATACTCTTTTAAGTTTTAAAAGATAAAATAGGAAATTACTCATCTGAAACAATATTCTGCAAATACATTTGCAATTGCGAAGAGCTGATATAACTGAATGTATATACTTAAGCTATTACTCTTGGTTTATTAGTCAGTCCCTCCTCTCACCCACATCTGTTTTTGCCGCATTCTTGTGAAAATTTGGATCTAAAACTTTTTCACATTGAACAGCCAATGAGCATGGTGCTACCTGGTGTTGTTGGATTCAAGTTATCTGGAAAATTACGCAATGGTGTTACCGCTACGGACTTAGTTTTGACTGTGACTCAAATGCTAAGAAAGCATGGAGTTGTTGGGAAATTTGTGGAGTTTTATGGTAATGGATTCCGACGGATCTATATTGAGTTAGTTCTCCAAGTTAGCTTTATTCCATTCTCTTAGGATTAAGCTTTCAAGTTTGTATTTTCCTGCAGGAGATGGTATGGGTGAGCTTTCTTTAGCTGACAGGGCCACCATAGCTAATATGTCACCTGAATATGGTGCAACTATGGGGTTCTTCCCTGTTGATCATGTTACCTTACAATATCTTAGATTGACTGGAAGGAGTGAAGAAACTGTGAGAACTTTCACTTTTCTTGTGCGCAATGGAAATCAATGTGAAATTTAAAATACTTAAAGAGATTTACTCTTCTTGTAGGTGACAATGATAGAATCATATCTCCGTGCAAATAAAATGTTCGTCGACTATAATGAGGTAAGGTCTTTATTGATCATTCATTTACTTAATACAATTAGCAAAATGATAGGGATGCTAACTTTCTTCCCACCTCTAAATTCAGCCTCAACAAGAAAGGGTATACTCATCATATCTTCAACTGGATCTGAAGGATGTTGAACCTTGTATTTCTGGACCAAAAAGGTGTGCAATGTTTACTGCAAAAACCTCCTCCACTCGTTGAGACTGCTTCATGCACCCGTGTGGCATCAGTTTTTCAGCTTTTGCAATTGGGTCTACTGTGCTTTCACAATTGATAAGACATCCAATCTAATCTCTTTTGTTTCACAGGCCTCATGATCGGGTTGCTTTGAGAGAAATGAAAGATGATTGGCACTCTTGTCTTGATAATAAAGTCGGATTTAAGGTCAGTTGTTAACTTAATGATGTAGGATGAGTAGAAGAGATATCACTAGTAGCTAGATCTCACGTCAGTTGTTAAATTAATGATGTAGGACAAGTAGAAGAGATATCAAACTAGTAGCTAGAACTCACAGAACTTGTAAAATGGGGCTATTGGAATTTAAGTTTTAGGTTTGAGATTTCAGCTTAGGTTGTTGAAATTTCAAGTTTGGAATATTTGGAATTTTAGGGTTTGATGACTGAAATTTTAGGTTTGATTAGCTAGAAATTTAGGGTTTTGGTTGTATTAAACTCAGGTTAAAGTGCTGGAATTTTAGTGTGGTAAAAAGTAATGACAGAGAACTAACTGTCACTCCTAAAGTATAAAAATTCACTCTTAGAAGAAAGAATTGCACCTTATTATTGAAAACTCAAGTTTACCCAAAAAATTTAGGCTCTTTTTTAATTGAAGGGCTGATTATCACATTTAGAAAAGTTCTTGGAACCTTTATTCTAATAGTAAAGAGATTTCCAACTAAGCTATCCAAAATAAAATTGAATCCTACAATAATAACCATTCTTTATTCTTAAATACGCCCAAGTCCTAAATAAGTAGAACAATGTGTCTAACTTATTATTACTGTCTATCAAACAAGAAAAAACTAATATGAAATAAAATTCAGTCTTTGTTGTCCTTGTTGTCACACCAACTATGTTCTTCATTCCATCAAATTAAAGCTTGTGAATTAGTGTGTTGCCCTCTTTAATTTCTTTTGTAAACTCTAAGCTCTTTTACACCACTTAAGGTTGAAAACCTACAATTCATTTTACAAAATGATTGTGTTCAGAGTAAAAGTTTTGAATTAACTTTATTGATCTTTCTGATTTCATTGTGCAGGGATTTGCCATACCAAAAGAGGAACAGGATAAAGTGGCAAAATTCTCATTCCGTGGGCAGCCAGCAGAACTGAAGCATGGTAGTGTGGTGATTGCTGCTATCACCAGCTGCACCAACACATCAAATCCCAGTGTGATGCTCGGGGCTGCTCTTGTGGCTAAGAAGGCTTGTGAACTTGGCTTACAGGTTAGACCCATTTCATGTCTCAGTTTTTCCATATAGTTTCTAATGTCCCATGCAAGGACCAAGTAGTCTTTCATTCAGGTGCTCTATTATGTGAAATCCTAATGAAGATCTAATGTATCCTTTAATTGACTGCTACCATGTGTAGGTCAAGCCATGGGTAAAGACTAGTCTTGCTCCAGGATCTGGAGTTGTCAAAAAGTATCTACTACAGAGGTAATTCATGTTTTGGTAAAAACATGTATTGGAAGTGCAGTAACATAATGCCATTGTTTTGTCTTCATTAGACCTGAGGAAGAAATCCTGCTAATCTTGTTCTTTTGCATGATCCAGTGGCTTGCAAGAGTATTTGAATCAACAGGGATTCCATATTGTTGGGTATGGATGCACAACTTGTATTGGAAATTCTGGAGAGTTGGATGAGTCTGTTGCTTCTGCTATTTCAGAAAATGGTAACTTTTGGAATTCTATTCCTCTCATTAGGAAAAAAATATTGGGCATACGGATTATTACTTAAGGTCTAATATATTTTCTTACAAAATTAATGTTTCTTTGAGAGAATGTTAGTTAAAATTTGTTTCTGTTTGTTGCTTACATTGTTTTATATCTTTATTTCTTTACCCAGATATCGTTGCAGCAGCAGTGCTCTCTGGGAACAGGAATTTTGAGGGCCGGGTTCACCCATTGACCCGGGCCAATTATCTTGCTTCACCTCCTTTAGTGGTTGCATATGCCCTTGCTGGCACGGTATTATAACCTTTCCTTCTGTTCCCTGGGAGCTTGTTAATTTTGTTGGTTCTAATACCTTAAAGAAATAACATGACGTCTTAACTGATTGAGGTTTCTACCTCATAATTTTTGCATATTGTAAATGTATGAGGAATATTAGTTTGCGGTAGGACCATTTAACTTCTTGTAACTGTAATAGGATTTGTCTAAGTACTAGTTTAACTATTTTGTTAATAATATAGTGATGAATCATCTTCCAGGTTGACATTGACTTTGATAAGGAGCCAATTGGAGTAGGGAAAGATGGTAAAAACGTCTACTTCAAGGATATCTGGCCATCAACAGAAGAAATAGCAGAGGTGTGCATTTGATAAAATTGATATCACATTTGAAAGCTCAATATATAACTTTGTGGTCTAATTTTTGTTCCTTGGCATGAATAGCACTCACTCAGGGTTTTATCCTGCCCAGGTTGTTCAATCAAGTGTATTGCCTGACATGTTCAAAAGTACTTATGAGACTATCACAAAGGGCAATCCCACGTGGAATCAGTTGACAGTGCCAGCGACATCCTCTTACTCATGGGACCCTAGTTCAACCTACATCCATGAGCCCCCATACTTCAAGGGAATGACTCTGGAACCTCCTGGGGCCCATGGAGTAAAGGATGCGTACTGTTTACTCAATTTTGGTGATAGTATCACAACCGATCACATTTCACCTGCTGGAAGCATTCACAAGGACAGCCCAGCTGCAAGGTTCCTCCTTGAAAGAGGGGTAGATCGCAAAGACTTCAACTCTTATGGAAGTCGTCGTGGGAATGATGAAATAATGGCCAGGGGTACCTTTGCTAATATTCGACTTGTAAACAAACTTTTGAATGGGGAAGTCGGCCCGAAGACAATTCATATTCCTACTGGAGAGAAACTTGCCGTCTATGATGCTGCAATGGTAAGTGTTTGGTTTAAATATGTACAGAATTCTTAATCCATCTTCATTTCCTCTGAAACATTATCAAGGCCTAATCCTTTTTATCAGTCAAACATTAATGGCTAAAAATGTCAACGAAAACCTTAAGGAATTATTTATGGGTAAAGGTGTGGTACCATTCTATCGAAGTATTTCTATTTGTGCATTTGTGCAAAAGCTTGTCAGTGCATATGATTCAAATTATTGTGTAAACACATGTCATTGGACGTCAGTCATTTTGTAGTTGAATTATGTATCAAATGCCAGAACTACGGTATAGGAATACCAGATAAACCAACTTAAAGGCAGTATAAATGCTTGTTCAAGATTAAATACTCTGTCCGACTGATTGTTGGCCAACATACTATCTCAGAAATACAAGATTGCTGGGTATGATACCATAGTTTTGGCTGGAGCTGAGTATGGAAGTGGAAGCTCCAGAGATTGGGCTGCTAAGGGTCCAATGCTACTGGTAAGCTTTGTCATTAAAGATTTCACCGTTTTGTTTATGAGGTCTTTTGACTTTAACTTGATCTATTGCAGGGAGTCAAAGCAGTGATTGCCAAAAGTTTTGAGAGAATTCATCGCAGTAATTTAGTTGGAATGGGAATTATTCCACTTTGTTTCAAGCCTGGTCAGGATGCAGACACACTAGGATTGACTGGCCATGAGCGGTACACTATTGATCTTCCAAGCAATGTCAGTGAGATAAGGCCCGGTCAGGATGTGACTGTCACAACTGACACCGGAAAGTCTTTCACTTGTACTGTGCGGTTTGATACCGAGGTACGTATTGTCCATTTTCTGATTCTATGACGTGTCTTTCTTATATTGAGATTGGGGTTCTAACATGTCATTTGGAAATTAAGGAAGCTAGTTCAAAACAAATTTATAATCCTCAAGTTTTTCTGGAGTGGGTAAATTTTATGATCAGCTGAAATCTTAGCCAGTTATGTTTCAAATATTGGACCTACCAAACCTTGTCTGAAACTTTTTCCGTGGAACATAATGTGGTGGTACCTTGTCCTGAACATTTTTCCTTGGAGCATAATGTGGTGTTTGTTGATTGAGATGTTGAGACTTGTCCTTTAGAGGAAGTTATACCTGTGTGTTTTTTAAAACTTGGTACCTCTCTGAAGCCGGCCGGATGATGGGGAAGTTTCTTCTGTAGTAAAGGGTGGTTTAAGTTATTTCTTCTATAATGCCTCCTTTTTGTTCCGGCCGATATCCCATTAATTTATTGAATGCTTGCATACGATGGCCTTGGCCTGAATTTTTGCCTACTGATAGGAAATGCGTGGTTTAGTATTTAAGCTCTTGCTAATATATATATATATATATATATATATATATTTATCATTTCAGGTGGAATTAGAATATTTCAATCACGGAGGTATTCTTCCGTATGTTATCCGCAATCTGAGGAAGCAGTAGGACGACCCTTACTTTTCACTCAGGGAGATGTTTCAACTGTCTAAATGTGAGAAGGGAATAAAGTTTTGAATAACAGGAAGGTCCCTTCCGTGGGGACATGCAATCTTTTGACTTTTGGAAGTGGTTTCTTGTTTATCTAGAAAACAACTGTTTGTAGTCATATATTGCTTGTCATGCAACAGAGTCCATAATGCATGAGAACGTTTTGTGGTTGCAAATTCGTAATTTGCTTCTTTATTGACCAGATGCTGGATCTGCTTGGTATCTTCGAACATAAAATTTGTAATTTAATGTGCCAAATTCTAACACTTCAAACTCTATTACTGATTTGACATCCGCATAGGTGTGATAAATTATTGGCAAGCTTTTCCAGGTATTCTTCCAAGTTCCAACGACAAATATAGACAAGAACACTAAAGAAATTAATCTAATGTATATCAAACGAACAGTAAAATGTTGTAAATTGATAACCTTTGTTTGTTTATTTATTTATACGAGGCAATTAGGTTAGCATCTGATTGCATTTTAATATGATCGGGTCAGGATTTGATTCCATTTTAATATGATTGGGTAAGGATTTGACAGCATTTTAATATGATTGGGTTGGCTTTGACAGCATTTTAATATGATTGGGATAAGGCATTGATATACAAACACAACACCCAATAACATAAAAATAATTTAACGAACACTTTAAAATATATTTTATAGTTTTTATCACCATAAAATACTCTAAAATAATTTAGAATAATAACCATATTTTTACAATAATTAAAATTATAGAAAATCTACAACATATACAAATAATTATTAACTATAAATTTGGTAATGCAGTGATTGCTATCAACTTTCACATTTTATGATTGAAAAGTGCATATCAATCATAATTATAATATATAAATTTTCACAGATCGCCTTTATTTATCTTTATTGGATTGTCATTTTTAGTTATTATAAGTTATTATAAATTTATTCTAGTTGAATTTATTATAATGTGTCAAGTTATTTCAATTTGAACAATACAATCTTATGAACTTCAAATTTCAATTATCACCATTCCTTTATTATAAAGAAAACATCAAAATTTATCTTGAAATTTTTGAAGGAATTATTGTTGGAGATACTGTATTTTTTTGAAATAAAAGAAGGTAAGTTTTGATGATTTCTTCATAGATTTAAATGAAAATTCAAATTAATTATTGGCATACCAGTCTAGCTAAACTATGGTGCTGTGATATTTATTAATTACGTACTAATTGTTAAAACATAAACCTTATTAAGTGTCACAAAGGTCTGCTTTGGACTCGAACTTGTATCGCAAGTCGCACACACCTTCGTATGACAAACCCGCTTAAGTCTACTTAAGTAGGATTCAGCCTTCTCAAGTGAATGTCGCTGAACAATTTCGTTAGTCCTCGAACACCTCACGCGCACACAAGTGTTTAAAATGTTTCTCTCACACACAAAAGAACACAAGTGTATAACCTAGTAAATATATATATATATATAGCCAAAGTTATTTTTTTATTAACTCTCAACAAAATATTAACAAAAGATACAAGTACTTCCTTTTCGAAGCATTTACAAGGAACTCCCTACTCGAAGCCCTTACAAGGAACTCTCTACTTGAAGCCCTTACAATGAGAACTCTCCCAAAAGCTCTAAACTCTCAAAGCTCTCTCCTCTGAGTAATTTCTCTTAATGACTGTAGGACTCAATGATTGAATGAATAGCTTTAAACTCTAATGAGCTATTTATAAACATCTCTAGATGACTAAGTTAGAATCCTAATAAAACTCTACTAGCTAAGATCATAATCTTATCATATCTTATCTTTATCAGATTACATCAAACTATCTAATAGATGACATCCCCAGCTACTTAGGATTCTATCTATCTAATAGGATTAAGTTACATCATATTAACAAGAAAAAAGATTACCCTATCTAGGAATGATTATTCTTATTCACGAAGATCTCCTCTATTTTCAGATGATCCTTCCATATGATCTTTATCTCTTAAAGCTGATGCTCATCCCCTGTGATCTTATCCGTCATGTCATCATGTGTCACATCATCCACAGTTGCCACTTCACTGCTGATATGTTTTCCAAGTCACCACGACCTATCCACACATAGGTCCATCAATGCGCGTCCATGGATAAGTCCATCTACTATGATCATTCTCACTCATTGTGCAGTCTCGTTACTCTATGACTAAGTACAAATCACAATCCGAATTAGTATAAAACCTCGCATACTTTACATACCTTCGACCTGCCTCGTCGAAGTCAAGTACTTATGTGCCTTATCGCGCATCCTTGCAGGATTTCGCACGCCTTTGCGCATTCTCGCGCACCTTTAGGTCTCTCATGACTTAGTTCGCCAACTCCGTGCGGCCTTGCATCCGAATCTCACATCTCGTCGCAGATTTCCGCCAATGCGTGCTTACGCATGTTCATGCGTATCAAATCTTGCCTACTCTCGAGGTCTTCGCCGATACTTCTCGCATACCTCGTCTATTTCACAAGTTCCCCGAGTTTTGCTCACCAACTTGTAAGACTTTGCCTTGTTTCCTCGTCAATACGCCTTCCTCGTGTCGATCTGCGTGCCAAGCATTGGCTAAGGCTTGTCATCGCTCGCACGTTCCCGCAGTCTAGACTTAGAGATTTAACATTAAGCTATACTATAATTAATTTTGTATATTTATTTTAAAAATATTTTGTTCAATGTTTTTATTACAACATAAATTTCTCTCTTGACTCTCTCTCTCTATTTATGATTAAGTTTATTGGCTATTCTTTCAACAACAAACATAGGTACGTATCTAACAATTTTGTTTGACACATTTTAAAAATATTTTATTGTTTAAATTAGTTAAAAAATATTTTGTTTGTATTAAAATTT
>JANIPM010000009.1:2477509-2488119 GCA_027478405.1 Erythroxylum cassinoides
GTTCTGGCTCGTTCATCAGCATAAAAAAATGACTCCGCTGGACCTTACCGCTCACCTTAGAATTATAACGCAAATCATCATCTTGCGCCAATAAATCGATAAGCCACGCAAAACCCATTTCCAGGTTACTCTCAACCAGCATTCAGTAAATGCTTCTGTAAATTTAACGTAATTTAAAACGGAAAAGGATTTCTTTGAACACTTGCAGATACCATATCTAACAGAGTCAAGATCTTGAGAACAAAAAGAAGAAAAACAAATATTCTGATATTAAATCTCAGCATATATGAAAATCAAACTCTTCTCAACCCATCCAGCTGAAAAAAACACCTAATATTTCATTAAACCCAGAAAAATTCTTGACCTTGGAAGTAATAAACCATCATTTTCGTAAGCCAGACACAGCCAACGAAAGAGAGGTGAAATTACACACAGCAAAGCATGGAAAGGCGTAATTGAGAGGAACAAGAAGAAGAAGAAGGGAGAACTTGGAGTTGTACCTTGTTTGAAAGGAAGAGCTGATAGAAGAAGCCATCGTCATTGTGAAGAAGAGCAGCTTTGGGTATCACTCCGCAGCTTTCCGCTTGCTGATAAGGAAAAAAAAAATAGAAGAGTGGGCTACAGTACACTCAGTAATTTTACCTTGACTAGATTGTCTTTCTTCAGGATAAGTCTAAGCAATGTTTTCAGCTTTTTTGATGTCTTATTGGGTCGGGTCGGGTCGGGTCGGGTTAAGAATTCAATCAAATATCTTAAGTTCTTAGCCCCTCGGTGGATTGGTGACTGATGAGGCCCTCGTGAAGAATCCGTTGGAGTGATAGTACTAGAAGAAGCTATGAAACTAATTATTACTTGGGGATCTAACCTTATCGTTGATAGCCCCCTAACATCCGATATATTGGCAAGACAATTAATAAAGAGGATTAACCTCTAACTCTTGATACTTATAATGGTATGCAGAATCTCATTAATCATGTTTATAAGGAACTTTTGGACTTATGTAAAGCACATGACATAATGAAATGCAAGGCCTTCTTCTCCATAAGAAAAGTTTAATCTAATCATGTATGTTGAAGTGAGGGCGCTTGCCTCCACTACCTCCAAAAAATTTCATATAAAAATATTATTAGTTTAAGTTTTACAAAAAAAAAAGTTATTATTATTTTGCGTCCACTCAAAAAAATTTCTTAATCCTTCCCTATATATCAAAGCTTACAATATGCTTTGGTAGTCTACTTCCAATTGCTTAATAACATATGTGTATCCCGCTTTGTAAGAAATGGGTGTAGACAGATAGATTCAACATATTTAATTTTTGTAACATAAATATCAAAGGAAAGCCTTAGGGATTACTTAAAGTTTGTCATCCTAGAAGCCATCATATTCTTAATTTAGATATAGCTATGGCAACAATGGTCTTTGCAAATGAATTAAGATCTAGACAACTAAGCTTGATATAAAAGAAAATACATTGTAGTTTAAAAGAAGTGTATATGAGGGCATTTAAGTATACTGATCCTGAAGATGTAGCACCTAATATACAAATACAAGATGACTATACACTAAAATTGAAAAAGGAAAAGAAGAGCAAAGGGTCCTCATTTTATCGATGAAATTAAGAAAAACAAGTCATAAAGAGAACAAAATGGAGTCATAAATAGAAAGGGAAACGAAGCTGCCAAAGCTGAACACCTCCATAAATAAGGTCGCTAAATATATCCTAAATAATGATATGGAAATTAAGGTGAACAAAATGTACATTATTGCCTTTACAAGAAATAAAGATTTTATTGTTGCCTCATTAAAATATAGGACATGAAACATAATATTATAGGGATAGGGTAGTTTAAAGTTTTATTAGTCAAGGAAGTCTTAAGGGATTCCTAGTTAAAGATGAAGATAGATAAAATAAAAGGGTATAAAGAGAAAGAAAGTAAGTTACTTATAGATCAAAGACTATATAGTTGTAGATAATTAATTAACCATCACAGAGGATAATCAATCTTATGATATGAGGTGAGCATATGGATATAAAAGAAAAAAACGTAAACCTAAAGGCAATAATAAAACGAGCAATAGCAAAACGAAGGACTTGAGTAAAGGAGTAAAAAAGCATAATTAACCTTCCAAGATAATGAATGGTGAAACTTGATGCATCCCCATGGGGATCTTGTAGTTATGACATTATCTATAGTAAATCCCTTAGTGAAAAGAATACTAGTTAATACAAGGAGAGTAGTGGATATCTTATAACACCTTCAAAGAAATAGGATTATAATCAAATGGACTAAAACTTATTGCAAGCCCACATTAGGCTTTCACGGAGATCAAATTTATACTAAATGTTGAATCTTAGTCTTAATGATAGATAATATACATGACATATTTTCAGGTGACAAGAGGACCTTTAACCTAAAATGTTATCATTGAAATGCAAACTTTGTGTTCATTTCTCTATACTGGCTTTTAATAAAGTTCTCAATCTCAAATAAAGCAAAAGAAGTTCAAAGAATGGAAAATGATTACTATTTCACCTCCATTAAAGAAAATAATATCATTTAGGAAAGGAATGTTTAAGATGTTAGTCCATAGGCTAGGCCTCGGGTCCTACAAACATGGACAAAATAACGTCATTTTGAAATCTTTTTAAAAAATAAAATGTCGGCTCTGAGATTACATAGGTTAGGCTCTCCCGGGCCTGACTCGACTCAGCCCATTGTCATCCCTAAATGTTAAAGATCCAACCAAGGAAGTAAGAGAGATCTCAAAGAAAGAGTTAAATGTATACCAAATGGTACTTTTATGGATGAAAAGGTCTAAGTATAAGCCTCTTTTAAAGAGGTAGGGGACAACCGAATACTGATTCAATTATACCAAGTGGTGGACAAAAACAGGGTATTGTCTGGCAGCCCATGGATGTTTAACAATAACGTTCTAATGTTGAATACACTCCAAGAAAATGACGATCCGCTGGCGATGAGTCTGTTTTAATTGAAAATTTGGGTCCAAGCACATGACATACCTTCTGCTTTGGTGAATAAGTAGACAACAATCCAGTTGGGGGACGCTATAGGTAAGTTCTTGAAATTTAATGGGGAGACCCGGAATGAGCAAAGGCACAACATGTTGAGATTTCGGGTGTCGATGGATGTGAGCCTACTATTACTGAGACAAAAAATCTTAAAATGACAGAATGGTGATAAAGTGATAGTGAAATTCAGGTATAAGCGGTTATCCAGTTTTTGTTTTATCTGTGGCAAGATTGGGCATCTGGATAATTTTTGTGAAGTACCATTTGCTACTCCTGATGGGATAGTGGAGAAGGGTTGGGGATTATGACTGAAGGCAGAACAGAGACAACCTAGTCCGATGATGCCTAGTTCGTGGATAAAATCCTGGACACTTGACAATCTGATCCCTCACAATGAAGGGTCCAATTCCAAGGCAAGGATCAACACAGAAATTGAGGCACAGAGAGAGATTGAATAACTGAGGGTGGAGAGAGATAAGAAGTGACCAAGAAGGGACGGGGACCTGCTGGTGACGCTTGAAAACAACCAAGGTTCCCTCGATGAGACCACAATGACAGCGGCGAATCCTGCAATGCAGGATCGTTAGAGCCATGAGTTGCCTCAATTGGAACTGTGGGGGGCTTGGCTAGTCTCGAATGGTGTTAGCTCTTAAGGATCTTGTACGTAAATTTAGGCCATACGTAATATTCTTAATGGAAACCTTGGTTCACACTCAGAAGATTGAGGAACTACAGCTTCAAATTGGATACAAGGGGAGTTTCACAGCCGATTGAATAGGTAGAGGAGGAGGACTAGCGTGTTGGTGGCGAGAGCAAGACTCAGTCGAAATTGAGAGTTACTCCAGCAACCATATTGATATGGCCATCAAGACCATGGGAAGGGAGGATTGGAGACTTACGTGTTCTATGGCTATCCGGAGAGAAGAAGGAGACGCGAATCATGGCAAATGATACAATCATTGTCTCGCCGAAGCAATCTACCATGGGTCATTATCGAAGATTTTAATGATATGATGTACTTGACTGACAAAATGGGAGAGAGGGAGCATCCAAACAGCCTGCTGGAGGGTTTTAGAGCATGTGTGGCAGCAGCAAACTTAATAGAAATACCTTTAAGTGATAGGCATTTCACATGGGAAAGGAGAAGGGGAACGGCTAATGCAATATTTGAGAAGCTTGATCGTGCATTTATAAACACTCAGTGGATGGGAAGATTCCCACATCACAACCTGCTAAATGTGCCAGCTTTTCGGATCACAACCCTCAACTTTTGCAAGTACTAGACGGTGGTCATTTGCGCACACCAAGACTATTTCGATTTCAAAACTGGTGGTTATTGGAATATGGCATAACAGAGGTGGTACAACACAGTTGGGTAGATGCTAATCTAGTTCCCATCATGGACAAATTCATCACCTGTACTGCAAAGCTAGTGGAATGGAGCAAGACAGTCTTAGTCACCTTTAAAAAACAGAAGGTCATTTTGCATAAACGTCCGCAACAAGCACAATGTGCTGGTGATATTGACAGGCATATTAACACTCTTAAAGAACAGATGAACTCTTTACTAACGCAGGAAGAAGCTTATTGGAGGCAGTGAAGTAAATCCTTTTAGTTACAACATGGGGACAGAAACACAAAATACTTTCATGTGCAGGCTTCTAGTTAAAGATGAACCAACCGTATTCCGATCCTACAATCTGCCGATGGAAGTTGGGTATCTGATGAGATGGGCAAAGCTGAAATAGTCAGGTCATATTTTTCCAGCTTATACTCTAACAATGTCGACCCGAATGTAGGCGTTTTCTCAAAACTGAGGGCGAGGGTTGGAGAGGCCGATAACTAGGTGCTTCTGGCTCCTTTTACCGAAGCTTAATTTAAGAGGGTAGTAGATCAAATTCATCCGGACAAATCGCCAGGGCTAGATGATTTTAATGCCACTTTCTACCAAAAATTATGGAATATCATTGGGAAAGATGTAGTGCGGAGTTGTCTGAGTTGGCTTAGAAATGATCATTTTCCCAATTCCCTTTCTCATACTTTTCTTGTCCTCATTGCAAAATATGAAAAATCGATACATATTCAGGATTTTTGACCTATTGCTCTTTGTAATGTGCTATACAAAATTGTGGCAAAAGTATTGGCTAATAGATTAAAAGCTATTCTGCTTCACATTGTTTCTGCTGCACAATCTGCTTTTGTTCCTGGACACTCAATCCATGATAATGTTATGTTGGCCTTCGAACTTATCCACTGCATGAAAAGGAAGATGAGGGGGAAATCAAGAGCTGTAGCATTAAAACTAGATATACGCAAAGCTTATGACTGCCTTGATTGGAAATACTTGGAATTCATTATGGAAAAAATGGGCTTTGATAGAAAATGGATTGCTTACATCATGCTTTGTGTTACTTCGGTGAATTATAGTGTTATTTTAAATGGAAATGAAGTGGGTCCAATTGCACCAAAACGAGGCCTTAGACAAGGTGATCCACTCTCTCCAAACCTATTTATTTTATGTGCCGAATGATTAACTTTATTATTACGCAAAGCAGAAGAAGACAACACCTTGCAGAGGTTTCAAATGGTGAGATGAGCCCCGTCAATCTCTCATTTACTATTTGCAGATGATAGTTTTCTCTTCTTTAGATCAAGTATGGTTGATTGTCTGATGATTAAACAGATACTGGCAGATTAGGAGCAGGCTTCAAGGCAGTCGGTAAACTTTCAGAAATCTGAAATTTTTTTCTCCTCCAACGTGGGGCTACGGTTGGCTAGTGGGCTGAAAACAATTCTAAGCATTTCAACGCCTCTGGATCATGGCAGATACCTGGGATTGCCCTCCCTTATAGACAGAAACAAGAAATAAATATTCTCCTTCCTAAAGGAGTGATTGAAGGGAGGCTTCACAGTTGGAAAAACAGATTTCTCTCATGTGCAGGTAAGGAAATTCTTCTCCAAACTATAGCCCAATCGTTATCCACTTATAGTATGAATGTGTTCTTGATCCCAATTGCTACCTGTGATGCACTTCAAAAGATGATGAACTCTTTCTGGTGGGGTAGTAAATGTAATGGAGGGAATCGAATGCACTGGCTAACATGCGATAGAATGTGTGGGCCGAAGATAAAAGGTAGGCTTGGTTTCTGATTTTTACGTTGGTTCAATATGGCAATGTTAGCTTAGCAAGGTTGGAATCTAATTCATAACCCTTCTTCCCTCCTAACACAAGCTCTCAAAGCTAAATACTTTCCCAGGACGTCCTTCCTGGAAGCAATGACTGGATATAATCCCAGCTTTATTTGGAGGAGTATGTTACAAGCTAGAGATTTACTTGTTGTAGGCACAAGGTGGAGAGTCGGAAATGGAGAGACCATCTCTGTCTGGCAAGACCTATGATTACCGGGGGATCTAGATTTTTTCATTCGGTCACCAGTGGTAGAGGGACTTGAACTTATGAAAGTGAAAGACCTGATGCTAACAGACGAGAGGGCATGGGATCTACAATACATCCAAGGCCTTTTTTGTGATATTGATGTGCAGAAAATTCTTTCAATTCCTATGCATATGACCAATCACCAAGGTAAGATGATATGGCATTTTACAAGAGATGGATTTTACTCAGTTAGGTCTAGCTATAAAGTAGCCCTTAAATGGATAAGCACCACGGTATTTGAGGAATGTGTTGGCCCGTGGAAGCAGCTATGGCATCTACCCATCCCAGCCAAATCGAAGGAATTTCTTTGGCGAGCTTATAGGGGGATTATCCCGGTGAGGGCCACCCTAAAGCGACAAGGTCTGGCCATAGAGGATATCTATCCTTTTTGTGACGAGACGGAAACAATCTCCCATGCTTTGCTACATTGTGCATATGTTAGAGCATGTTGGGATCTATTATCTCTACATGCTATTGCTCCAAATTTTCTTACTTTTTTGCAGGATCTCTTGAAGGGAAGGGGAGATGAGGTGACTCAGGTTTGTGTACTGCTGTGGCACATATGGAAAACCCAAAATTCCTTCATATGGCAACATTGCAGACTTGACCGCCTGGCCATCGTGGCATCATCACACCGATCCCTGGAAGAATAGACAAATGCCTAAGTCCAGACGAGAGATGCTGGTACACCATTAGGGGTGGATGCACTAGTAACCCGATAGTCAGGCCCAACCGATGGAGCTGTAAAGTGCAACATTGATGCTGCAGTTCACGATGCGCAGGGGACAAGGTCGTATGGCGTAGTCCTAAGAGGTCAAAGGGGTCAGTTTATTAAATGTTTTTTCGGGTTTTTCCACTCATATTACACCCCTCTTACTTCGAAAGCTATAGCTTTCAAAGAGGCTCTATCTTGGTTGATACACACGGGAGTTACATCAGTGGAGGTGGAGACCAATTGCCTTCAACTGGTAAAATGGTTCCATGGCTCTAGCATAGGCATTAATGAGTTGGGAGTGATCATAGCCGAGTGCAAAGCCACAGCTACGGGATTTCGGTCCTTTACTTTTACCTGGATTCTTAGTCATGTTAATAGGGTAGCCCACATGTTAGCTAAAGCAGCTACTCGATATTCCAATAGACATAGTTGGGATAGGCCATCGACTTTTTTATTAGACACTCTCAACTGTAATGCTAGATTATCCCTATAATTAAACCCAATTTTAAAAAAAATCTTCAGGAAAAAGTAAAAGAGTTTCTTAAATAATATGTAGATGTGTTTCAATAGAGCTCATCCGACATATCAGGGATTAGTCAAGAATCCATTACTCACAAGTTCTACATATATCCACTCATTATACCTATCATGTAAAAGAATAGGAACATTGCATTAGAAAGATAGCGGGCCATGAAAGTGGAAATGTCAAAATTATTGTTAATAGGATTTATAACAATACTACAATTAGAGGACCTTATTAGATCTCCCTTTTTAACGAAATTAGACTCTAAGAAATGCAAGAAGAAATGGTGCTTTTGAAGAAGAAAGAAATATTTGTTCTTAACAGATGCCACTTACAATCTAAGGAATGAAAGCTTTTGGAGCATTAGCAAGGAAGTAAACGATGTTGTTTGTGTAATCAAGAAAGAGAATTTGGGATCCTTTTGTTCTTTCAATGCAACTACACCAGAGATGACTAGAGAAAATTCAGTTGGCTTGTAACTATATGTGTAGAAGCTTGGAATGGAATAGTATCATATCTGAAATGTCTTTAGTTACACTCCTTAAAGATGATATGCTACTATTTAAGTTATCACTAGCTACCATTGTGTATGAAACATGGAAAGAGAGGAATAGAAGGAGATTCAGAGGTGAATAAATAGGTCCATATCAATTTAACCATAGCATTTGGTTGAAGATAAAGGAAGTGCTGATTATCCACCATCATGAAGCCATCTTCTCCAATTTAGTACTTAACACATAGAGCTCAACCTATAACAACACATTCTGTAATATATAGAGGTGATTTAATACATATGTTATCTTAAAAGAACCAATTATCAAATTGTTTCTTTTGATTTGATCTTAGGGATCTCAAACATTTCATTGCAGGGCAAGACCCATTTTGCATTCAAATATACTTATTTAACTTTCAAAAAGAAAAGTCTGATTTAATAAAATCACTTTTTTCTCTCTTAAATCCCTTTTTTATGATTCATTAGGCTCCTAGATAAGTTAAAATGAATATTAATTATAATTTAAACTATATTTATGATTAGATAAATAAAACTCTTTAATTAAATAATTTATCGTCATAGAATAAGATTAACATATAACAACATATCATAACCACCTAAATATCAAGAATATTAAACTAATTTTGACTATTCTTTTGCGTATAATTTTTTGGTATAATTCCCTTTCACTATATAATATTGTAAATAGATATCGAGTATTAAATTAATGTTTACTATTTTTGAGTACATTTGAAAATTATCTTCAAAGTATCATTTCACTTTAGCTAATGATTTGCCAAATCAATACTAATTGAAAACAATGAAACATTTTTTTAAATTATTTTAAGGTAATGAATCATATATTAATCATTGAAATTGTCTCCATATAGTTTTTGTTATATTCAACAACTTCCTATCAAGTTACCCTTGACTAAGACAAATTTGAGTAGTATTAAAACATAACAATTCATATATAAGATACATTAGAGATCTTAACTCAAAATATTAGTTATCAACCATCATAACGAGTATTTCCACAGACACACAAGTAATGTTTTATATAAAATTCTCATGTCAATTTAGTTCAATTAAATTTCTCATGTTAATTTGTTCTTTAATAAATATTTGTATGTTTATTTAAGTATTTTAAATATTACCTACAACTTAATGAAAGTTACACCTATAGCTTGGTAGTAATACAATAATGAGTAAAATATCGATCCCATAAGGAAGTACTGGAAAACTAGTACACTATCCTTATGCTACCTAACTAATTAAATAAAGATTATTTTCTTGAGATTTAAAAATAAAATAAAATTGAAGTACCTGAAGACAAAATCATTGTAGATAAATTAGAGCACTTAGTCAATATAGGAAAGTAAGATGCAATAAGCATCCAGATAAGAGTCCCACTATTATTATTTTTGTATTCATGATTCAGTTTATTAAAAAGTTTTAATAGTTTGGATCGACAAAACTTCCTACTGTTGTGAATTGCTCTCTCAGTCAAGTTATAATCACCTATTCTTGAATCGATTAACCAACATCCACATTGAATTGAGACTTAAAAGAACATATTAAGATCATTAAAATTCACAAAATGATGAACCCTAACACTAACGGATTTATGAAAGTTTATATCAAGTTTTCCATTCAACTCCTAACATCAAAGTTATAAACTATTTATATGCACGTTATTCAAGAAACTCCTTACGTGAATCAATATGTGATTTAATTGCTATTTCAATTAAATCAGCATTAGAAGGAATAAAACATATTCATAAATAAAAATTTCAACTTATAAATAAAATATAATTAATTCATACAAAGATAAATACTAAAGTTTCTTCACACACACACACACAATCTATATGAAAAATATAAAAATAGTAAAATATTGATATGTTTTGGAGTTATTATTAGTTAATAAGATTGGCTACTTTCTTTTATAAAAAAATATACTAATCTTTTCACGGTATTAACGGTCAGTCTTTAATAGAATAACGATTATGAATAATTTAAAAATAATACATAAAGTGTAACATGAGTCTCATTATTATAATCTCATGATAATCTCATTTATAAAGTATATTTACCCTATAAAACTTATCCTATGTTTTAGTTAATTAAACAAATATATATTAGATAAAGAATAAATTTAATTAGTTATATCACAAATACATAACAAACTGATATGACATAAACTAACACTCCCAAGATTGGAAGATTACCAAGTATGAGAAATCTATGAAGCATACTAAGCATTCGGACGCTACGTTTGGATGATGAATAGATAAGGAATAGCATAATTATTCTTAGGAATAGAAAGAATAAGGAATATAATAGAATAGATGATGAATAGATAAGGAACAGCATAATTATTCTTAGGAATAGAAAGAATAAGGAATAGAA
>JANIPM010000009.1:2549510-2566439 GCA_027478405.1 Erythroxylum cassinoides
TTTAAGAAACATAGATATAGATATATATGAATATTTGACCGATTTCGCAAGTTCTATAATGTTTGCTGAAAGCAACTTAGGACTTGTTGTACCCACTATACTTTTCTACACGTGCAATATGTCTCACAAAGGACGAGGACATGAACATAAGATTTCTTGTAATTGATTCCCTATTTTGTCTTCTATTGACCTTTTGCGGTGTTGGACAATTTTCAACCCCTGTCTTACAGTCTGAATGTTGCAGACAGCTATTTTAGCAGAGTTGATGAGCTCAGGCAAGGCCTCTGATTCGCTAAAGATGATGTATTACCCCTTTTTTGGTTTCGGTGTGTTGGCTGTTCTGCGCGGTTTGATGTCTCAGCCTGGTAAGACCACTACATCGATTGGTAAGCGGCCTCTGGTGGGAAGGAAAAAGAGAGTTTGAAACTCAAAATTCTGTATCCTGCTTGTATTAGAGCAGCTTCAATTTTCCCAAGCTTTGTTTTTCTGACATTAGTTCTAATTTATGAAGGAACACTAGGTTACTCTGTACTTCTGCTTCTGTTAGTTATGTCGTTTGTAGCTGTTCTTGTAGGTGTAACTTGGTAAAAGAACACTTCTTTTATGCAAGTTTGGAATCAATCTCTCTGTTAAACTTTTACAATATGAATGATCACATTACGAGGAGTGATGCAAAAGTATAATCATGTTCGTATTGTTATATTAAGTTATAATAGTTTTATAATATTAATTTATCTTATTTAAAATTAAAATTAAGAATTTGACACATAATCAAATTCTTGCTAATTGCAAAATGCAGCAATAAGGTTTTCCACACATTTATTTTCTAACAAAGACAACATATTTTAATTAGAAAGGACTAGCTAAGGCATGAAAGATACTGTGATCCCTATAGTCTACTTAAGTATAATACTCGAAACTACTAAACTATGTAGACTTGTACTACAGGTTGTGGCTTAGTTGGCTGCGCAGGTTGAGCTTGTGGGAAGACCTCTTAGGTTCGATTCTTACTAAACACACCCATAAAGAGGGGCAAGGAATTTTAACTGTGACTACGCTTCGAACTGGATTAGTCGGCCCAGTGGGTTTGGATATCGGTGGTTTACCAAAAAAAAAATGTAGACTTGTAAATTAAGCAATAATACAAAAGTACATATTTTGGATATTAAAGCCGTGCTATTCCATTAATTAATTAGCATTTGTGGTCATTACTGGCTAATTTTTAAGAGGTTGCGCAACATTGTTTGTAAAAGAGCATCAACACATACCGAGGAGCGTTAACTTGGAAGAAAAAGACCGCTAAAACATGAGAAACAGACAAGACCTTGCCTGCTTTCGCCATGGTGTAACAATACAAACAAGTGAAGCGAACAACACGAAACCCTAATCGACTACCAAGTTAATAAAGGAGTGAAGAAGGTTCCACAGTTCGTGGTTATATGTCTTACAGATGCATTTGATCGCTTTTACTTTAGTGTTTGAGGAAGTCAATTCCCGAACCTCTAATCCTTGCTCGTCCAACAAATTAACGATTAGGGTGGCTTTCCAAATTCACTATCTCCACCACCCTAAAAGAAATCTATGAGGGAACAAAAGATCATGCAAGGTGCGCTCTTGACTTCGCCCATTGCCCCATAATCATCACCACCTTCCTCTTCAGATCATGAACGGAAAAACAGCTGCAAAAAGAATTTGTCACCAAGATCAGATTCAGTCATAAAACTATTAGGTGTTTGAAGAAGAATTAATCACCTTGGAATCAAATATTTATATATAGATCATGCATTCTCGCATGATAAGGCAGCTTTAATCCTCTCGACAGTGCAGGCAATAAGATTGTTAACAGTTGCCACCGATCCAAGAGAGAGTTTCGCTGTAGGAACTGAATCAACTAGAATCTGAAAAGCAACTGTGAGAAGCGATCCGCCTGCAGACCCTGATTCGCCAATACCTCCTGATCCAGTCCCATCAGGAAAAATAGCAAATCCTGAAGGAAGAAGGGCAACGTAATCTGGGTCACCACCGTTAAGTACTACATTCATCGCCACAATGTCTACCGGTGCGTAGATTACGAAAGAAGCTGTTTGATCAGTGCAACTCTCTTGCAATATCAGCATGTTGCTCTGGCTGGAATTTGCACTCTGAAAATTTTTTTAATAAATCAACTGTCTAAGCAAGACTAAGGAGATGAAACAGGATAGAATGGCAGTGATTAAGTGCTGAGAAGCTTACATTTACTCGAAGTAGAGAGACACAGTTGCCTGTATCCCTGCCATTGGCAATATGAGCCATTTCTTGAACAACTCCACCGTTGGATAGGATATCCCACTGTATATACACAAGTACTGATTTAACCATACCAACCAATAGTTTAAAATTAAGTTCATGTGTTTCATTTTTTATTTAATTTATTTAGATGTTTGCTCTAGGTATCCATGCATATAGCTGTCCTTATTCCATATGATTTAGCACCAAAAGTAATTCCATCTTTTTGGTAAAAGAAATCAACTACCTCACTTCGAGAGTTCTCATCACGAAGAAAATCGAAAACCCTTTTGGGGGGTACAGGAAGCCAGAAAGAAGTTGCTGCACTGAGCACAATACCGGGTGGCCTTCCCGGATCATCTACACTCTTACGGGTCATGACCCTCACATCATCAGCCCCAGTTCCGGAAAGCGTCGTCCAAGTGTGAGCAGTTGACGCACTAACACCAGCGCAGAAGCTTATCACCATTCTCTCTGCTAGCTTCAACATACTTTTTCTTCCTTCTTGGTTGGTTATCACTGCGTAAAAATCCAACAGAATCAGGTGAAAATACATGTTCCCCTCAAATTTTTAGTAACAATACATTTTTTTCCTATATCTTTTTACCGCCAACATCACCAGTGGGAATGTTTGTTGCCATGGAACTTGCAAGCCTTTCGCATTGGCGATCAAGAGTAGTGACCCAGCGTTTTGCTCCGAATGCATGGCCCGTACTGACTAGCTGCTTGTATAGATTATGAACACCTCTATCGTCCACTTCCACATGTTCAACCCATGTGACCTGAGATATACAAGTGCATTAAATACTTGCAATGCATATCAATAAATATTAGAATTATTGTGTACCTTTGAATACCCATTTGGCATCTCCTGAATTAAACATCCAGATGGCCTTCTCCGGCATCGTGCCACTGGACTAGGCCGTAAACTGTCCAAGGAAACATCCACAACTGCCCAGGTCCCGTCGACATGTTGTTTACAATATCTTACAAAATAGGATTCACGAGTGGGGACAAGTGGAGTTGGTAACTGAAATTCAGCGGTCATCTGGAGAAAAAAGCCAATCGATGCCCTTTTACTAACTAAATCGGTTGATTAATTCAGTTGTTAACTATCCTTAAGATAATATATGTAAGCAACTTCTGAAAGGTCTAAGAAATTAGATTCTGAATTACCACTTGCAATGCTCCGTTATAATTCCCGGCCACTCCTGTTGATAGAACCTCCAAAGTCATTGCTCTTGAGACTATGCCAGAAAAAATTGTTGACCATTGATTCTGGATACCAAACATATATATGAGCAATAGTAAAGTATCTCACTATTCTCATACCGAAAAAGATCTTAGGCTTACCGCATCCATGAGATACTCAACAAGGTTAATGTGATTCATTATAACAACAGCAGTTTCCCTTGAAGCTTCACACTTATAACCAGTTGGTTTTGGACCGATTCCTCGAGGAAATGCCCTGATGTACTCATCTTCATTCAGTGTGGTTCTTCCATCTACATTATTCATCCATAATGGTTCGCCAATCTGGGCCATTCTAATCAACTCCTCCATTGCTGCGACTGCAAGCTCAATTATCATAGGCTTGTCAGCCTCAGTAGGAGCACTTAACGATCTGAGCAAGTCTCCAGCTCCATACATTTCCCCTCCAATGCCTGGTTGAGTGCCAAAGTTACATGCACCGAGTTCAAGTGGTCGAGGAGGCATAGGACTTGAAATTAGGGGATAGTTCACCACAGGCTTGCCAACGTACTTGGCAGCAATTGCCGAAATGCGATCAATCTTCAGAAGAAAAAAAAAAGAGGAAGTGAGGAAGCAAAAGACGGGAGTCAGTTTAGAAGATTTCAGCCTCTACGATGTTACTGGTTAATTAGTTGCGCATTTATCTATTAAAAATATTAACCTCTTCTCTCAATCTGCCATTTTCAAGCCTCAAATGATGTTCATCAAAAGACATCTCTCCAATAGCAGTCGGTCCCCCACAATTAGGACATGAGGCGTTGCTAAGAGCTTCTCTGTACCTCATGTTCTCAGCCCTAAGTTTTTCGTTCTCAGTTTGTAGCTGCGTGTTTTGACTTCGTTCGTGCTGAGTCTGCGAGAAAGAATGAAATCAAGTCCATGTAAGCTGAAGAAACCCAAAAAAAAAAAAAGTTTAAGGATCATTTGACTAAGGCAAACTCTTGAATTGTAGTGACCTTAAACTCTTGATCCTTAAACTTGTTTTAAAGACATTATATGCTGATGCAAAATAGGTTAATATGATCATTATATGCTGGTGCAAATAGGTTAATCAAGTGCTGTACAAGTAATAAAAGTTGTATACCTTCATTTGGGTGCGCTTGTTTTGGAACCAAAATTTGACTTGCAATGGCTCTAGTCCTAATTCACGGCTTAGCTCTTTCCTTTGCTTGTCATCCGGATGAGGGCACTCCTTAAAGAAACTGAGGAAAATATGAAAGTTTTAGATATGGAAAACAAGACTACTGAAAGTTAAAATGACAACAAATCATCAGTTAAGCATATCTTACGCTTCCATTTCTTGAATCTGATGTTGAGTGTGGCGGTGATAGCGCTTCTTTTTGGGGCGTGGATCTTGGTCGTCACCGGATCCACCTTCATGGTTGTCACTGCCGGATTTGGTATTCGCACTGTCGAATTCTTCTTCTCTGATTCGAGCGGCGTCACTTTCAGGTGTGTTCTGGGTCATGTCCAAATGGTGAAACTGACCTTCCATCATGTTTGGCTGGAACATTATCTACAGATCTTTAAGATTCCTGAAGCTTATGGTTTTTCAATCTAACAACAGAATGGAAAATTTTCCCACTCAAAAGAAAAGCTATAACTACCAACATATGAGTACGTAGTAGATTCATGGCATATGCGTAGCAGGAAGCTGAAGCGCAAGAATATTAGGTTTTCTAGGGAAAATGACTCGTGTTGATGTACCAAAAACATGAGAATATGTGTCTGTCTGTCTCTGCACATGTGTCTTTGTAAAACAAATGGCTTTTACGCGGTTTGCAGATATCGAGAAGGATTTTGCTAGAAACTAGGTAATTAGTCTGGCTAAAGACTAATCGTCAACGTGATATGCCATTTTAACTCCCCTCACGATGGACTAAATACGAAGAAGAAGAAAATATATGCTTTCGAGTAAATTCTGCTGAAATGGAATAAATCAAAATCTTCAAAAGGCGCCTCAGAAAAAGGTTAAGAGGTGGGTGAAACAAGGATTCTTTAAAGGAAACATATGGAAAATAATTTAATTCCCAAAAGCAGACCTGAGAAAGAGTAAGTCCTGAAGACGATCCGAACCCACCAAGACTCCCGTTTCTCCCTAACATTGATGGCATGTTTCTCGCCGGAATCATTAGCCCGGCCGGCATAGTATCACCACCCAGAAGCTCTAAGTTGTGTGTTGAGCTGGAATATAAAAATATATCCAACTTATAACCTTTTTTCTCTTGACGTGATCTTTTGGCTAGGACTACTTCAAAGTTCCCTTTAAGAGATGTTCTGGAATGAGGCAGAGCAGATTGAAGTGAGACTTCTTCTCTTTGTCTCTCTGAAATGGGTCTACTAGTTTAACTCTTAAGAGTTAAACCTAGCTGATACCAATGGAAGAGAAGAAAAAGCGTTCATATAATCCTAAGGATAAAGTTGGCAATTTGGGATCGATAGTCCTTCTTCGGCAGGAAATAATATGGCTAAAATCCCAAATGCAAAATGTAAATACTACAAAACTCCCGACTAAGATCCCGGAGAATCCAACCTTGCCTTCGCTGTCTCCTTTCTCTCTACAGCGTAATCTTCTCTGCACAACGAAGACAAGGTAAACAAGGATCAGGAGCAGACAAGAAAGATCAGGGAAATGATGCAACTTTTTTTATTATATATGTGAATGGGTGGTCTTGCAAAACCACTCCAATTCTTCAAACTTCTAAAAAAGGTCAGAGTGTGAGGCTATCCCAAGACCTACTTTAAAAAAAGATTTGACTTGCCAGTAGCTTACAGAAAACAGTTCCAAAAGATGGAAAAAAAGGGTTTTCTTTGGATCTGGTTTTTCGTATTTACCTTGCATAAAGATACCACTTTTCGGGGTCTTGCCGGTTTCGTTGAGGGTTTTTATATGGTAAGAAGTAGGTCTATATGGCATGCAGTAAAAGACAGAAACAGAAGCGAAAGATAAAGAGGAAGAAGAAGAAGAAGAAGAAGAAGGGAGTGGAGAAGAGGAGAAAATGGGATCAGATAGAGAAAAAAATGAAGTGGGCAGCTAGTAGTTATTGCAGAGCGTATTGAGAGGGTGCAATAGCATTTAATGGCGGAGATAGGTGTAATTGCTGAGAGAGAGAGAGAGAGAGAGAGAGAGAGAGAAGGTAATAGAGATGTGTTCAATTGTCACCAAGGAGAGTGTATGGTGCAACGAATGACGGCTACCAAACTCTCCACGAAAATGTTTTGGTTCTTAATTTACCTTCAAATTCTTTCTAATTTCTCCATGTTCATTTTCTTTTGAACAACTTGTAACGTTAAAACTTCCTCAGTTCATCTCTTTTATGTTTCTTCTTCTCCCAGAATATGAATGGTTTCAAACGTAATTAGCATTCTTTGAACCATTGCTTGTTATACATGTGGCTGAAGCCAATGCATGTCTTGATGACTGGAGTCACCTATAATGTTAACTTGTGTACAGAAGCATAGGGTTTTGTGGGTTTTGAAACCTCAAGCAGGACTTAACGAATTTCCCTTGATATACAAATTCTCACTATTACACAAAGCAAGCCATAACAATTATTAATCAGGAAAACAAGTATTTCATCCATAAGACTCTCAGAGTTTAAATTAACCACTTGAATGAATCCCATAAATTCTTTCAAACGTTTGATCGACGTGAGTACACAGTAATTTATAGAGAATGTGAAGGGTTGAGGGTCCCTTATGATGCCAATTTTGGCAATTTTTTCAACGAATTCCTTTTGTCTAATGTAGAGTATTTGGTGTATAATTTAATTTTTAGATTGTGTATAACTAGCACACTAAGATACATTTATTGTTCAATATTAATGTTTTATATTATAATGAAATGTGCTTAAACAACAAAGTTGTTGAGTCAATTGTTGGTCTTATTTGAACACTTCTCGAATTTTATAACTTGTTCCTTTTTTCTTTTTGCATTAGACACATCATATAAATTAGCGAAAATTGGTCTCACTTCAATGATAAAAAATTAACTATAACTTTAATTAGGACTTCTATTTATGTTAAATTAGCGAATCTCATAATCTTTTTTTAAAATGTCGTACTCTTTATCGTTAAAAATTTGAAAACATTATTTTGCATGTTTTGTTTCGTGATAAAATGCAAATACTAATGAAAATGTTTAAAAAGGAAATGCTCTCTTAAAAATAGTTTTCCTGTAACTTAATTTAGAAAACATCTCTCAACTAGTAATTATTTGCTTTGGATATTATTTGTTCCCTTAAAAACTATGTCATGCAACTTAATTTTGAAGACATCATTTTCTTTTCACTTTCCAAGCTCCTTGTAAATAGATAAGAAATTAGACATTGTGAGATTTCCTTCTAGTAAACAAGGTGTATAGAGAAAATTTTAGATGCAAGTCTTTGACCTAGTTCTGGTAAGAAGATATGACCATCCCTTTATTTGTAAGTGTAAAAATGTATCTATATAGGTTAAATAGATAGAAAATTTTAGATACCCTATGTTATAATATCAAGTAATTAAGTAAACGGGAATCAATGGCTGTTTGAATAGTGTAATGTACACAATTTATTGTCATTGTTGTATTAAACTATTTGATAAACAAATAAATGTTAGGTTTTCTGAATTTAATGAACCCACTTGAAGAAAATCCATCCCTCTCCTCTTTTTCCATATCTTTTCCTTCAGGAGAAACCAACAAAGTTGATCTTTAGTCTTTAATGTTGATATTGATACGGAATTTGGTGTGTCAAGAGAGGATATAATATCAAGTTCAATTACAGAAAGGGAAACAAATTTGAATAGAATCCATCATCACCTTCTTTGCATTGTATATGCATTTATTGGATGTTAGATAGCTTAAAAGGGTACGTATCAATACATGTGATCATAACATTAAGGCGTCACGTTACGGAATCACAGCAATAATAACGACTTTGAATTACTTGGAAAACGATATACGCATACACATTTTAGAGTCCTTATGTTGACTATATAATATTGCCATATCTAGTATACCTAGCAAAAGAATGTCTTTATAATTACTTATTACGGGGCTTTCACTCCATTCTTAAGAGCTTTTAAGCATTTATCATATTTAATATGTTAAAATTATAACACTCCACTTTTACTTCATTCTTAGATGACATAAAATTCGTCTTCAATGGGTTATAGATTTATTAATAAAAAGCAGTAAAATTAGAAGCCTAATTAATAAGTACATAGAGTTAGAATACTCATACACACATTAACTTATAGTTTTCATTTAAAAGAAAGGGTCCTACGTGGGTCTCGCAAAATAAATGGCTGAGATTCTATAGAACAGAATAAGACAAAGTAATATTGGACAGAGGATCCAATCTCTAAAAAGGAGGCAGCTAGCGGTCTATTGACTATCATAAGGAAAAATTAAATGCCATAAGAGAGATGTGCTTTCTCATCCTTGATCCGGGAAAAGAATGTATAGCCCTGGAATTCAGGTTTCCATACTCTATTTTTCACATCTAATTACCTTATACGTATACGTATTGCATGCACGTTGAAAGGATCCAACGTATCAGAAGTTGTATTTTTACTTCCTTATAGTTTCATGGCCCCTCCACGCAAACCCAATACCCAACCCTACCTACAAGAAAAGTACATATATATACATTCCTCATAAGCCAATAAGCCAACTTCGTTTCTTCTTTTGAATTTTATTACCTAGCCTTATGGTAAATATGTCTCTCAAGATCACATTTCTGCAATAACTTACACCGTACAACTACTGTGAAAGTAAAAGCTAGTACGTGGATTTTATACCTTGTATTCAAGGTAAGTACAATCCTATAAGCATGCGTACGTTAAGTGATCCAATGTTACCATAGGTAAACAAAACAACGAAACCGTGACTTGGTGCAAATGCAACACCAACACATAGTTCATCTTTTTTCTTTTTTTTTTTCTTCTTCTTCAGAGAACCACCCAAGCTAGCTAGCCCTTCTCTGTAAATAGACTATACACCTTTCTCTGCAAAACAATCATTAAATGAGTCTCTGAGCAACTCAGGCTCTGCATGGCAAAGGCCATTTACTACGTTCATGCCTCTCTCGCACGTATTTAATGTGTTGACAACCAAACCATTTCATTTGTTCATTTTAAGACATTTTTTTTAAAAAGTTGATTTTTATATAAATATAGAAAGAAAAGGAGAAAAGACAAAATGGGAGAGAGGAGAGGAGAGGGCAAAAACTTTTCACAGTCACACACACCCCAACCCCGCTCTCCAGTGGGACCCAACTCAGTAATTGTACTTCGCCCTATCTGGTTGGTTGGTGTCAACCATTGCGGGTCCCACTCTAATGGACGACAACTCGGGTAAAACATTGTCCGTTCAGAAAGCGCGTGGGGACGTTTTACGCGTCAAAGGCAAAAACGACGTCGAGCAATAGGATGGATTACATTACATTCCTCCATTCTAGGGAAAGAAAGAAAAAGTCAAAGATGACGTCCCAGTTACAGCTTGGACCTTAACCATAAACTATTCCTCCATGATAGTTGGCATCTCTGTTTTCAAACCCGGACCAGATCGGTCGGTTCGATCGGTCTGACCGGTGATCGGTCGGTGATCTGATCCGGGTTATACCTCAAAACCGGGGTTCAATTAATCCGGTGTGAACCGGTCAAAATCGGTCAATTGACCGGTTTTTGACCGGTCGGACCGGTTCGACAATTTTTTTTATTTTTATTTTTATTATTTTTTAAAAATATTTTTAAAATTATATATAATTAAATATAATTATTGCATAATTATTACACCACACCGGTAACCAATAAAGCCACCGGTTAGATGACCGGTCCGGGTTTCAGAACATTGCCGCCAACACCATTACTGGCATTAGGCTTCTCGTCGTCCCTTGACATATTCCTAAACAGAAGACGAAAAATTATGTTTTGTGTGTTTCAGGACCAACGTGGCTCAGATACCATGACAAAAAATTCTCCTCAATTTTCTGTCTTTCTCATTCACCGTAACAACCTATATATACAAGTACATAATTAAAGAAAAGAAGAAAAGCGTATCCTTCTACTCTAGGCCAAGAATCACATCCACAATACTCTCCACAATATTCTCCTAATTTGTCTCTTACAATAATATATCACGACATCTCCTAATTATGATAAAAGATATATATCTCGTAACACATACCAAATAAAGGATTCGAGTTTCTTAATAATAAAGATTGATCTATCATTCAAGATTCCATCGAGTTATAACACAGCCACTAGATTCCGCACACAAAAGTTGTTTGTACAGAGTTTTACAGCTAATCAATCTACAGGAAACCTTGAGTGGGTTTTAAGTTTCCGATCAAACAACTTTCGCTCTCTGCATGATCATGAATTTCCTTCTGCTTGCACCTTCCAGGTGTTCCCCGAGTTTGGCAAGGTGGGTCATCCTCCTTTTCCACGACTCGGATGGTTCCAATTGATTTGGCATCTGAATCGAGTCAAGTTGGTTATCTTCAGAAACTCCATCGCAGTCCTGTAAACAGCTAGCTTCTTCAGAATCTTGGATTATATGTTCCAGGGTTTCTACAACCTGACTCATCTTTGGTCGATCCTTGGGATGCCTTAACAAACAAGTATCAGCTAACTTCGCAATCTTTCGAGCTGCAGTGGTGGAGTACTGGTGTTGGAGTCTAGGGTCCATCATCAAACCAAACCTTTTGCCATCTGCAGGAAATTGTTTCACCCATTCCAATAACTTCTGCTCTACCGTAGGTAAGCTCCTTTCAAGTGAACGTCTTCCTGTAAGAATCTCGTATAATACCACACCGAAACTCCATACATCACATTTAGCAGTGAGACGTCCTGTCTCAATGTAATCTGGAGCAGCATATCCATATGTGCCCACAACCTGATCATGAAAAGACCAAAGCTTATATATGAACTAGAGATTTGTTCTGGAAAAGAGATCTAACTTAGGATTCCCGGTTCACATGAAACTTACAGCTGTTGAGACATGCGTATGTCCGGTCATTGGTCCCTCTCTAGCAAGACCAAAATCTGAAAGCTTTGGTGTGAAATCCACATCCAATAACACATTGGATGACTTAAAATCTCGGTATATAACCTGCATTGTTGCTTACGAAGACAAAGGATCAGGAACAGATGCTGAAACCAAAAACTTCTTCAAATCAAGTTGAAAATCAACAAAATCATTACATATAGCTCTTAATATTACAAACAGTCATGTTTGAGAGAAGAACCTGAACTTCCAATCCTTCATGTAAGTAGGCCAACCCCTGAGCTGCCCCTAGTAGTATCTGCAATCTTACCTTCCAAGAAAGTGGTGGATATGCCTTGTTAAAGAGATGATCTTCTAGGCTTTTGTTGGGCATAAATTCATACACGAGCAGGCGTTGGATCCCTCTCTCCCCATCAACAGCACAATATCCAATCAGTTTCACAAGATTTGGATGCTCCACAATGCCAAGAAACTGAACTTCTGCCACCCATTGTTTGTGACCCTAAATGATAAACAGAGCACTGTGAGTTATAGTGATTTAACTTCGGATAGAAGGAAGAGTACACCAGAATCATCATATGAACAAAAATGTTTATTCTTTATCACCAATGTCGATCTAACTACTACTATTTGACACATTTTCCAGCAAGAAGCATAAGCAATAACTAAAACTGGAAGATATTTGCTTTGTATCTATTTATTTCCGTGTCCTTATGAAGTTTTAAGCTCAAGATGGTTTATGAAGAATCTATGATCTAATAAGAATTCAAGATAAAAAGTGCATTGACAAAGTGCAGAGGAGTGTTGAAGCATTTCTCAGTCCAGAGTTCTTCAAAATCAATTCAAAGTAACATAATAATAAGAGAACTTTCATTAGACTAATTTGAACTATTTTACTTCAACACTTATATAACCACATACCTGTAAGCCATCCCTGTTCAACTTTTTAACAGCAACCAAAACAGGATCACTTTTATGATCTGCGGGTTTAATTGAACCCTTATAGACACTCCCAAATCCACCTTCACCAATCTTGCGCTGCCTAGTGAAATCATTGGTCGCTTGTTTAAGCTCTGAGAAAGAGAAGACTCGCAGCTTATGAGCCTTTTCTTCGTATAATTCTGGTATGCCACGAGGTGATATCTCCGAACATAAAGATTTGGTCACACTTTCAGTCCCTGAAAACTCCGTCTTCATTCCACCTTTTAACTCAGGAGCTGATTTCTGTTCTCTGCATCTGGATTTGTCCTTGAAGTAAGGAAAACACTTCATTTTGCTGATTTTGTTCACTGTAACACTCGCTGAGATTAGTTTCTAGATCCGTTTTCTGCCTCCAAAACGATCTAGAAAGGAACCAACTTCAAAGGAAAGTCACAAAAACTCGGAAAAAACCTGGAGAAAGCACTGAATATATGAGCATGAACATCAGTAATCAAACGAAGTCCCAAAACCCAAATACGAAAACGGGTCGAGATCCACGCAAGGGCTAAGCAAATCCAGAATGAAACGGTAGCGATAAACATACATCCATTTGAAACAGAAGGAGCCTACCATATTTAATACATGAAGGACAAAATGCTAAACCATAAAACAAAAAGAAGAGCAAGATAGAGGCATAGATACACATGGAAGTTGCATAATTTTACCTAAAAACACGTAAACTTTTACTGGCATCTCAGATATATCGCACCAGGTGTCCAAAAGGCTTCCATGGATTTTCTTGCTTTGTTATACTAGTGAAGAAGCTGCCTTTTCTCTCAGTTTTCCTTGATACGGGATTCGAGTGAGACCTGGGGATTTGCTCACTTGGTTGACAATTTCCAAACCAGTCTACAATAAAAAATCACTCACGTACCTGTTTTTCAGTTGCAATATAAATTCTTTCGTCGTCTCGTCTCTGTCAGCAACAGCAAGTCAATACAAAATTGAATGCCAACTCCCTCACTCACAAGCAAGCCTATGTTCAGCTATGGTATAGGGATCTCAAGGGATCCATTTCAGTGACACCTGTTCGGTTCTAGGGATTGAATTTGGCAAATTAAGCAGCTAATGCTCTTAAATTTAATAGATTTAATATAACTCATTATCAATCATATTGAGAATAGCGTATTAATAAAACTCAATTCTAAACCAACAGATCAAATCCGAAACAAAACCAGCTCTCTTACTTGACTATTATATTCAACTTGCTTTTTCGCTGCGTTTGATTGCTGTCTCCAATATATAAAGGCGGAACGAGATAAAAATTTGCAGACTGAACAAAACAAAAATTAGAGACATATGTACGAGTCTAATATGGCAAATCCCATAACACGTATTCACTCTTATAAATGATATATTAATTCATATTTAATGTAATTTTAATTTTAATTTAATTAATTTAATTTGGTTTAATCTGTAGATATTTAAAATTGTGTATATTTAGAATCTTGCTTAAATTGATATTTTATTAAATTTGAATAATTATGTTAAATTAGTTCAATTTCAACCGATGTAATTTAAAGTTAACAAATTTAATTAGACTCGTACTTCAATTATAATGTTTAGAGCTAAGTAAACTCGATTTGGCCATATTGCTCGTATTTGTCTAATATCTTAGGTCAAATTAAAATCTGATGGTGTCCAATTAGGAAGATAATCATGTTGAGAAAGTGAGTTTAATAATGTACTCCAGCAAGGACTCACAAAGCTTCAAAGTATTGATTAGGTACGTTATTCTATATATTTGGTAACATGTTGCTGATGTGGAAAATTTAATGTCACTCTTGTGGATATAGTTTTTGAAAAATTGATTAGAATACAAAATTATGTACCAAGTTCACCTAGCGGGTAACACACGTTAACATGCAAGCATTTTTGCTAGAGAGATACTAACTTAACGTGAAATGTAATTGTTGAAAGCACGAGTAGAGGGTAGCTGTTTCCGTTTTTGTGTGTCACTTTATACCTGAGACCATCCATTCATTCATTAAATGTTAATGGATAGATTGATGATCTCAAGCATAGGGTGACACACAAAGATAGAAACAATCAAATAGATGATCTCGAATATAGGATAACACGAGAAAACTAAAACAGAGAAATTAATCCCGAAAAGTAATGCATCATCACGGTTATCTAAAACTTAAATTATTACGATCTTATAATATTTTAATCTTAATTGGAACGTAAAATTTAAATAGTTGAAATTTGATTTATAAAAAAAATCACAATTATTATGATAAATTAAGTTAAACAAGTAGGTCAGCACAAAATATCTCTGCTTAGAAGTATAAATAGGAGAATGTTGGATAAACAATTATACGTTGACCCTACTAAATATCTACCATAAGAGTTTCAATATCGAGATACGTATCTGCCAGAAAAAGAAAAGCTCATAATAAGAATCTGAGAATAATCAATACATATAAACATGACACCCTATAAAAAGGGTGCCGGTGAGGCTCGGAAGTGTGCCACTGTCTCATTTCACGAATAGTCGTTCATTGCAAATCAGCAAAGCAACTTATCGACAATGGAGGCCAGGTGTTCGACGAAATGGGTGTCGTTTGTTATAATGGTACTATTGATTGCTTCATGCCATGCAAGCAAAGAAGTGCAAGACAAACAAGACTGCATAGTTACATGCATGCAACAGTGCACTGGTTTGCCCAATTTATGCCAGGACTGTTGTAACAGCAAGTGCACTCAGCAACCTCCAGCTTCCCAATCTGCTCGTCGGACCATAGGCGTAGAACGTCGTATCGTCAAATGTTAGAAAGATTTCGGTTTGTAAGTGTTTGGTATTTAATTAATTTCCAAACGCAATCTCAGTTTAAATAAAAGAGGAAAAACAATTTTTTAAATCAAGTGTTCAATCTGATAAGAAGACTCTTTAAGTTAAATTTTATTTCATTTTTATAGTTAATTACATGAATAAATAAAATTGAAAATGAGCAAATGCAAATTAAAAGGAAAGTTTTGGTTAAAAAAGAAAAAAATGTATTTAAATATTTGTGGTTCAAATTTTTTAATATGATTTTTAATAAATAAAACAATTTTTATATAAAAATATTTAATTTGATATGTTCTATTAAATATGAGTAAGACAAAAACACTAATTTGATATTTTTAAAAAATATCATAACCAAATTAAGATGACACACATCAATCCTTTTTATTTTAAAAACTTTGTTATTTCAAAAGACAAATATTTTATAAGTTGTCATTAAATAAAATTTGACGACGACGACGAAGTTCAAAGTCAATAGATTCAACTTTGAACAAAGAGAAATTGAGATTGAAGAATTAATCTCGTTCCTGATATCAGAACTGGTTACTTTTATATTAGTCGTTAACACTTCAAAATGATAGATTATGTCACGTGTTAGATCTATCCGTGAGGGAGATGTGTTGAAATATAAAGAATGGAGTTTGTCTCGCATTAGAGAAAGAGAGGAAAGAAGACTAATATATAAGTCTAGTGAAGTTCCATCCTAAAACTAATTGATGATAGGTGGAGTAGTCTACTAAACTTATATGTTAGTCTTCTTTTCTTTTCGTATGGACCCGTTTGGGCTTACGTTTTTTTTTCCTTAAATTTCGAGTAGAGCTATGCTTGCACCACCTCGAAACTCATAATATTTAAGTAAATGATATCGTTTTAAGCAAATTACGTCACTTCTAATTTTAAAAATTAAAAGATATTACATTAAATCAAGTTTTAAGAGCTCAAACTTTGAATTTAAAGCTTCGAACTTTAAGTTTTTAATTAATCTTAGACTTGAATACATATTTTTGAGTTGAACCCCGAATCGACCCTTGCAACCCTACTAATTCTCCTGTATTAATTTTCTAGCTTGTCAGAAATTGTGAAAGGAATCTACAATACGAAAACACCAAAGAGTCCAATTTCAACTGCGACGATTGCCTAATAGTCTTTGAAGACAAACTGGGGGTCAAATACGGCTTGAAGTACTTTATTTTGTTTGAATTCGAAACCTGAAGCGTTGACCAACGGTGCAATCTTTACACGTCAGGCACGGGAATTGGTTGACCTTTGGCCAAAAAGATTACATTGTTATCGACGCCAAGTTGAAATACAAATCATTGACATAAAGTGCATTAAATCACTCAACTGCTGTATTCAAACGTCGGCTTCCGGTTAGTTGGACTCAGCTAGCAGTTGACTATGGCTTAATTTATGTTAAAAATTCAAAAATTTTAGAATTCTTAAAAATTTACAATTTTAATTCAAAAAATTTTATTTTATTAGATTTATACTAAATTATAACGTCAGAACATGAACAATATAAATAGAACAATTAAATGATAACATATAGATTAAATTTGAATTACTAATTTATCAATATTTTAAAAACTAAACAAGAAGTTAAACCGATAAAATAAGAGGTTTAAAATTTAAAAGTTAAATTATAATAAAA
>JANIPM010000009.1:2805414-2818059 GCA_027478405.1 Erythroxylum cassinoides
AACACTATTTTATGGCCTCATTACCATTTTCTTATTCTTTTAAAATCTAACACCAAAATTAAAATTCTAATTTAACTCAATTCCTTCAATTAATAATTATTGCACTAAAATCCCAAATTATTCTAACAAATAGGACTTAATAATCTAAACCTCCAAATAATTAAAACCCTAAAGTAATACTAACCAAAAGACAATACAAATTGCAAACAATTTAAACAAACCTATTTAATAAGGAAAAAGGGATCGGGGTCTAACATTGGTAGCTCTTTTACCACCAAAGGTGGCAAACCTCTATATCAACAACACTTGTTGCATAGATTTTACATTTCAAAATGAGATAATGCTTAAAGTTTCCCTAAGGAATTTATCATTAATAACATTAACTTCAAAGGGGAATCCCACTAGATAGTCCAAAAAATAGACAATAAGGGGAATCCCAAAAGAAAACTTGAGTTTTTGACTCTAGAACTAAGGTAGATATAACTCAAAACCTAAGGCTGCAATAGAAATATCGGTTTTTAAAACTTTGTCACCACCCACTACGAAAACCCTCAGTTTTTGTAAGCAAGGAATAATTTTTGGTAAACAGACAAATAAAATTCAAAATCTTGAATATTTTCAGTTAATAAGGCCCTTAAAAGAAATCCTCGAAAAGGTTAAGTCGGTCTGACTTAGACTTTAAAGACAACAGAAAATTAAAGACATTTTTAAAGATTTTCTACATAGGTTAGTAAAAAGATGAAAGCCAAGAAAGTTTGGAAATCTAGGATTTGTAGAAGGAAGGCCTTCTTTATCTTTGAGCTGTGGAAAATCGTTAGGGGTCTAGAGTTGGAAAAACTATATGAACCAATTAAGCTTCTATAAAAGGAGGTTAGAAAGACATCTCCCTAAGCTTCTAGAAAGAAATCCTAAGAAAATAGAACATAAGTCAAAAAATTTACCAGAGGAAATTGCTCTACAGAAGGGGAGGAATTCTAGACTTGGTTTGTTGCTTACAGGGAAAAATAAAATGATTTATAAGAACCCAATAAACTTAATATATTCTTCTTTAGAAATAGAATTTCTAGAAGAAGTGTAACTGTTAATCAACCCCGAATAAGAAGAACATTTAAAGGTGTTGAGGTCCAAACCAGAAGTTTCTTCAATTAAGCACACGTCCTTCTTGATAACAGGTAAACCAGCCATAAAGAAAACATACTTAAGTAAAATATAAGGATGCTTGGCAGAAAAGATAAAGGAATTATAAGAGGGACTCCAAAATTTCTAGACAATAGATATAAGATTACGTTGATATTCTAGCTACTAGAAAGAGTAATTAATTGGAAAAGTCCTTGCCTCTTCTAAATAGAATGGTAAGAAAGGTATAACTTGTCTATCCATTTAATCAAATAGTTTATATTTTTTGTCCATGGCTTTAGAGATTTGGGGGCTTAAAATAGAAGAAATTTAGAGAAAAGTTCGATTTACTCACCTCTCTTAGATAGGCGATAGAAGTATAAGGAGATTCAGTGGACAAAGAGATTCTAATGGTCAAAGGTAATCATTACTTGTGTTCAAAATATGGAATTCCTTCAACCATGCTAAAAGAAGGAAATGTTGATGATAGGATTGGAAGGAAAATTCAAAAAGGGAATTTATGGTTTAAGAAGTGTCCTACCTTATTATGACGAATATGGTAGAGTTTCAGCTAGAAAAAAAAATCACTTTAAGTTTTATAGCATGCATAAAGAATAAAGTTAGCAAAACAAAAGAAAATTTTTGAATGAAGTTTAAAGAGAAGTCCAAGACATATGTTTGTAGAATTTAATTCTCAACCCTAATGTGTACAAGCATAGTCCAAGAAAAGTTTTTTAAGTTTTAAGAGAATTCGTGAGAAAGAGAAGAAGAAAACACTGGCGTTGTTTAAAAAGATGAAGACTATTAAGATTTACGGTAGAAAATGGAGTATAGTGAGAAGAATTTATAGCAAAATGTGTAAACCTTAGGGAAGCAGCAGAAATTTGAAATTTAAATGAAACAAATCTTTTAACTTTCATAAATTAAAATTTATTCTTTTAAAAAATTTTAAAAAATAAATATTTTTAAAATTAATCATCCCTATCTATTGAAGATGTGACCTCTCCGAAAGTAAGCGAAATGAAAACACTGCATTCACCAAAAGGTAAAATCATTACAGACTTATCTTTCTTTCTCTTTTTAATAGAAATTGATTTATCAAGTTAACGCAGTTTACTTTCGTAATTAAATTTCAATTTTTGCTTGTCTGTTGACATTCAGCTGTGCAGGCGCAGCTGTCGTGTGGTTTGTAAAACCAAAAGAAGCTTTTTCCCTTCTCTTGCTGTTCTGCTGCCCGCCTCCGTTAGCGAGGTCCTCACTTCGTATCTCCAACTGTTCTACCGGCCTCTTCTTGTGGTCCTTTTTGTCTCTTCATCTCTCCACAAACAAGGTCTTTTTTTCTCTCTTTTCCTTTCTTCCTGCATACTGTACGTACTTGTTTTGTTTGGTTGCTGGAAAATGGTGATGTGGGTTTAATCATTTTGTATGTTATTTATGGTTTTGGAGATTCTAGGATCTGGGTTTCTAGGTTTCTCACTCTGATTTGCTCTTTCATAGTCGCACTCTCTTATCTTTCTTACCTCCTGTTTTTGTGTGATTTCATATGGTTGTATTATATGAAGTAAACGCTTGCTTGACAGTTAACATTAGAGCATTTATAAATGGGTTTGACATTATCAAATGGAATTTGTAGCGATTTTGGTTTCCATTTTTCCGCATTGTCACCTTTTTCAGCTAAGAGCATCACTAGGCTTGGTCATGTTGTTAGTTAATCATCACCTAGATGATTTTGTTTTATAAATAAAATAGGTTTGCATTCGTAAAGCATTTTCTTTGGCTGAAATTATTTGTTTATGATCTATCAAATGAAAGACATCAGGTAGGCTTCATGTACAGAGTTGGTGTGCGAACTCATGCTTGCTGATCCGTAAGTATCATTTTCTGAAGATTTTGGAATAGTAGAGATTAGAATGGTAACTGTGATGGATGCAGAAACATATCATTGATTCAAAAAAAAAAAAAATGTTTTAACCATTTATACCATAACCTCGTATTAATGTCCGTGCTCCATGCTTTCCTTTCTTTTAAAAGAACGTCTTACGTTGCATAAGAAAAAACTGATAGTACCGTGATGATGTGATCGTATAAATCTTTTAAGAAACGACTTATTTTAAGTTGTACAATAATAATTATCATCTCATATATCCACCTCTATATGAAAAGAAGATTTGAAATTGTGGCTTATGTATATTAGTTACTAATTAGGGTCTGTTTGATTTTCTTCTATTTTTCTCTTATAATTTTTAGTTTTCGTTTCCTATGTTTAGTTTTTGTTTTTCAAATATTTGTCTATTGAATTGTTAATGTCTAATAATTACATATTAGATAAGATTTAAAGATAATTTTTAAATAAATAAATAATATTTTGTTTTAATATATTATATAATATTTATTGATAAATTAGCTAAAATTTAATATATAACTTTAACAACTGCCCTAAAAAACCTTCATCCTCAACTAGGTAATTGTTAAATCTAAATAGACAGTACCTCCTATTTCTCGCAAACATATCTTGAATAACCACAGGAGAATGATAAGGGAATAGAGGTTCTGTGAATATAGCATAGAGGTTCTTTGAATATAGCTTTGCTCTGTACAAAGCTTGATAGCCATTCCTCATTACCCAACACTATATGTAGTTTCTTTTTAATATGCCACTTGTAAGATAGCTTTTGCTCTAGGAATGCTCCCTACAATTGCAAGTTAATAACTCCATTCCTCGTAATGCACTCTTATGGTCCATATGTGAAATTCTTCAATCTAATATTCCCTTCAGCTTCAGATCTAAACCTGGTATCATTGAAATCCCCTATTATGAGCCAAGGGTCTCTAATATGAGCATGAAGAGTCTCTAGGGTACTCTGTATTTGTTTCCTTTAGAAGATGAAGTTTGATCCATACACCGCAAAAACAATGGCATTTGCCTTTTTGCTTTGTAAACTAGACCTCCGTATAGATTAACTGGTTAGTACTATGTAATGTCTAAACATTAACCAAGCTATTAGGAAAAACAATCAGAACTCTACCATAATGGTGTTGTGCATGGTTCATTCATCCTCCCAAAAAACTTCAAATCCAAAAACCTTTCCTTGCTTAGCTTTGTTTATATCATACATATCATTAATGGTTTATAACCTATACTTGGAGTTCATGTCCATTAAAAGTTAACGTGTACTTGAAAGACGAATGCTATGAAGACATAAAAGAATGCCTTAAACTTGTTGTAACAATTGACATTATTATTGTTAAGACAATTTGTAAAGAAATAGATGTAAATTTGATTTGTGGTTTGCAGAAATGGATGAGATACAAGGGTGGGATCTTAAATGATGACATTTGATTATTCTTTCTTTTTCTTCACAATTCCTTGGAATTATTTTCTATGTGGGTTTTAGGGTTGGAGGTACACATAAATAGCAATTAAGAGCAAGCCAAAGTCATTTGTGTCAATGACACCGCATTCAAGTTGTGGGATTTTGAGTATGCCCTTCTAATGTTTTGAGTAAACTAAATGCTTCTATATGTACATTTGTGCTAGCTTTGTTTCTTAAGTTATGTGGAAAGTTAAAAACATAATACTTTAGACAATTGAGTTTGAATTTTCTTGTTTTTAATAAATTTAAGTTAATAATAAATGACCCTCATTTTTTCCTTCTTGTGAACATAGTGAAATGGAATAAAATGAATAAAGTTGCTAAGCATGGTAAATAATAGACAGAAGATCAATGACAAGCTAAGGACATCTTGGTACTTGGATAGGTTTTGGACCTTTTTAGCTTTTGTGTACTTGGATAGGGCACTAAAAACTAGTAAGGATCTTTATGCACATGATATTTTTCTTTGATTGTCATTGAATATAAAATTATGTTTGTGTTTGGCTAACTGTAGTGTTAATTAGGACTAGATAAGGAGGTTTGGCTTAGCTAAATAAGTTAAACATGCTTTTTTATTGATTAAAAATTCATATTCATTTTTCTAATAAAAGCATTTGGCCTTTTGTTTGTCTTAGGAATCAAAGTTTCCCTCACTTAACTATTTTTACTTTTCCATTAGTTTCTTTTTAAAAAATATTCGGATTTAAGTTATTTTCATACCCATTCCTTATTTTTATTAGAGAATATATTTTCTTCTTTTATGGAACTTTTAGTTTCCAATAGTTTCTTTCATTAGTTAAAACACCCTGATTCCATGTCTTTCTTTTATATCTACCTCTGTTCTTTTTCTTTTTCTCCAATCACAAAATATCTTCCTTATCTTCCTCTAACTCTACTCTCTTCCTTATCTCAAAGTTCTATGTTTCATCATCTTTGTGTCCGTCTTTTTTCCTTTACTTCTACCTCGATTTTTTTCTTCTTCTAATTCACTGTTTATATATTTGACATAATCAATTAACAACCTTATCTCACATATACTTCTTTTATCTGTACCTCAATTATATTTCTCTTTCTTAAAGTTCTATATAAAGCTTTGGGTCTGTATTTCCTTTTCGTAATCTCTACCTCCATTTCTTTTCTTTTCCAATCCATTGTTAGGTGTCGTAATATCATCGTTATTTCTTCTTCCAACTACTCTAATTAGTTCATGGTCGATCACCTCCTATTAAATCTCATCTTTGTAACTGTAATATATTTGTTTAATAATTTCCCATGATTCACACAGTTGATTAGTTAATCGGACAATGTTATGAGTCAATTATGAAACTCAATTCTAATTCTTATCTCCTATCAACTTACAGCATCCTCATGCAGAAGAATGCGTTCACTTGCCAAGTATCCACTGCTTTTTTCAATAGGAATCATTTTCCCAGCTCCAACACCCTCCTTTTCACTTCTTGAAATCTGTACTTTGGAAGTACACTAAGATCTGCCTCTGATGCACCTTCCTACAAATTCACAAAACAAGCACAGGCTCTTCAGTTATGAACTTGAGAAATTCTAATACCAAGAGGCAGTTAAAGAGTTCCATTTACTAGGACTTGATCATCAATTTGAAGAAAATGCAAACCCCTTCGTATCTGCCCAGTAAGAGCATAAGGAATTGCTATAATGCACGGTAAGCAGCAACAAAGTGCAATCCCAATCAGACATATGCCAAAACAACACAAAATATTGCAAAGAATACATCAAATGCTAGAAATACCGCGCATACTATTTTTAAACTTGCGGCATATCTTACCGAAAACCTTTCAAGAGGAATCTAAGAATTCAAAAAATAACGATCTTGAACCATTTTGGTTGGGCTACATAATTGATCAAACAACAAAACTTTACAGGGCTCTACATGAGAAAGAAGAATGACCCAAAGGAGGTGTGACTTGGACCTAGAGGAGGTATTTTTGCTTGAGTTGGATGAGAGTCTGGGTCGGGTTGGGGAAGATGAGTTTTGGAATTGGGAGGAGGCCTTACTCGAAAGGTTAACGTCGCGGGTGGATTAGAGAGCTAGGAATGGGGTCGTCGGCCAATGTCGACGGAGTCCGTCATGGATTTATAGAGAGAAAGTTAAATAGAGAGAGAAATGGAAATTTGTTAGGCTTTTCTTTTTTCTTCTATAGATCGAGAGGAGAGCAATGAGTGCTGCTTTTGTGCGAGGAAGCGAGAGAAGCTTGGAGGGAGAGAAGAGGGGCGAATGGCAAGACAACAGATTAGGTATTTTTGCATCGTCTTTGTCTTGCTGAACCGGTCTAACCGATTCGATGAAAACCGGCCGGTTCTGACAGGTTTTTAGTTAAAACTGAACCGGACTACTGACCGGTTCAGACTTTTTTCAGTTGGACTGGCCGGTCCGGTCTGGTTGGTCCAGTCCGGTTTTTAAAACCTTGCTTATCATCTGAGTTCTTTATGCTTAAAATTATTTTCAAAATAATTAATTGCTACATTTCTTTTTAGTCTTTTCTAACCCCCACTAAATGCACTATCTAACTCTGCCCTAGTCCTATTAGTACTGTGTTGAACTTTGCCCCAACTGAAAATTCAGTCTGGCTCTGCCCCCTGACTTTGGAGTTGTTATCTTATTGCATAGTTGACATTTCAACATCATAAACATAAAGAGACTATTTGTTGAACTATTGGTTTGAGTTAGATTAGAAACTTCACAGGCTGGGGAACTGCAATTAAAGGTCTCTAGTTGATTCTTATGCAGGAGAGGAAGGCATTATGAAAGTGAAGCTGCTCCGTATCCTTGTACACCTAGTATATGAACTTTTCAATCATTTTTATGGGCATCTTAAGTTTCTCTTGACTTAGCCACTTGTTGTTTCGATATCTGCTTGGACTCTACAAAAAGAGTATGTATGCTCTTCAATTTCTCTCTTTTTTCTTCCTTTTCTCTTTGCATTTTTGTATTGGTGTGTGTTGCAAATGTTGCTAGTTCTTGACTTTTAGTTCTTGTCCCTTTGTCTCAATTGTAGGTGGCAAGCTGTAGCTACATGGACATGGGATGCACAGGATGAAACTTGTGGAATTTGTAGGATGGCCTTCGATGGCTGCTGTCCTGATTGCAAGTTTCCTGGTGATGACTGTCCTCTTAGTAAGTTACACTATTTTGTCGCCCCCCTGTATCTCTTCTTCCTTTTAGCTTTTTGAGATTTGTGTATATACTGTTTGACAGCAATTGTTGAAAGCTTAACGCAGAAAAACTACAAACATTATTCCCAAAATTGGTCCTTTTCTTCTTTTCCTTCCATGTTTCTGCTTTTCAGTTGTTTTGATTGAGTAGCTAATCGATTTTTAGATGTTCTATATATGAATCATCTTATCCGAGCATTTACCTAAGGCAACTTTTTATAACACAAAACTGTTATGTGATAACGTTGTCTACATGTGTACCAAGTATGGTTACTGCTTAATTTACTTAGCTCAATTTATTCCCTTAACAATTATCTACTTTTATGGCATCTTTCAACAATACTTGCAGAGTTATTTATCCTATTGATTAACTTATCTGTAGTGACAATTGCACGTTGTGTAGTTATAACTAGACGGTGATCTTCTTTCTCAAATTTATGAATTATTTTGTTATTTTTTTTTCTGTGCAAGTCAGATAAAAGGATTGGGTATTCGTAGGTGGGGATGATTATATATTGAACTGACGGCCTTAACGCAACATGTTCTCATAAACTGCAGTTTGGGGTGTGTGCAACCATGCCTTCCATCTTCATTGCATATTGAAGTGGGTGAATTCTCAAACATCTCAAGCTCATTGTCCCATGTGCCGGAGGGAGTGGCAGTTCAAAGGCTGAAGAGAACCAAACATTTCATCATCTACTGTTGCTGTGTACCATGCATAACATTTGGCTGCTTGTGCTTTTCATAGTTTGTCCATGCTATTAATGCTCGCATGACTATATAACTTGATATATATAACAACAGCAGACATGTTCTCGTACAACAAAAAGCTGTTCTAGGGGTCCCATGTACCTTGTTTCAAAAGCAAAAAGACTAGTTCAATTCGCGTTATGATACTTTGGGAGAAGAGCAGGACAGCTAATAAGAAGTTCAGCATTTGGTGGTTGCCACATACCACATTTTGTTCTCTTCTACGTTTAATTGTTTGCTACTGTTAATGGCAGCAGGTACCCCCAATTATGGAACTATCCAGCAGATAACATGCAATGCCATGGGAGAGCAGTTGAGCCGTGTCACTCTTTGTTTCCTACGTAAATAGCGTATTGCCTATCGTAACATCACTAGTATCCCAACCAATCCACTTTCTCTGCATCTTAGCTAATTCACCTCCTCATGCATCCTTTCTTCGTATTTTGCTGGGAATGGAAATAGGGACAATATCATTTAGTTTTTTAACTTGCTGTCTTCTTCCTAACGGGCACATGACATCACCGGATTTCTGAACAGCTTCATCGTTTTGACTCGTTCAAAAAGTTAAGCTATCCTATCCTCAGTCACCTAATACCAGTACTATACTAATCCTTTGAAGGAGGCCAAAATGACTATGAAAAGATGGATGAATAAAGTAATCCACAAGACAAGAATCTTAAACTAATTGTTTCGAGGGACAATCATGACTAATAATATTTTAATTTACCTACTCTCAAGTTATAAAATGTTAAAAGCACTAGACGTTATCACATGTTAGTTAGCTACGTTGGCTATTTTAATGTTAGTGGTCGTTTTCATGTGCCCAGAGTTCTGTCTATATATCTTGACTTTTGTGTATGGGAATCAGAAGCGTTAGACACTGAAACTTAAGTGAAAATGGGAAGGCTTGGCTGTTTTGGGGTATCAATGATTGTTCTTTTGGCATTTGTTGGGTCATCTGAAGCACAATTACGGCTGGGTTATTACGCAAAGAGCTGCCCAAAAGCGGAGAAGATTGTGCAAGACTTTGTTAACCAGCATATACATAATGCTCCATCACTTGCAGCTCCTATACTAAGAATGAACTTCCATGATTGTTTTGTGAGGGTATGTATGTTTCTTTTTCTTGCTTTGTTCTCCTGGGTTGGCTTCGTGGTATAACTTTTTTACGTTTTGCTTCTGCTCAGGGTTGTGATGGCTCTGTTCTTCTCAACTCAACATCAACCACCCAGGCCGAGAAAACTGCAGCTCCAAATCTGACACTCAGAGGCTTTAACTTTATTGACAGAATCAAGAGCTTACTGGAAGCTGAATGCCCTGGTGTTGTCTCTTGCGCAGACATTATTGCTTTGACTGCAAGAGACTCTGTAGTAGCCACAGTAAGCTCTCAAGAACCGACACTTGCATACATAACAACAATACTGAGAATTGTTTACCATTTCAACAGGGTGGTCCATTCTGGCAAGTTCCCACCGGAAGACGAGATGGAAGAATATCAAATGCCACCGAGGCCTTGAACAGCATCCCACCACCCACTAGCAATTTCTCGAATCTTCAGACACTTTTTGCCAATCAGGGTCTGGACTTGAAAGACTTGGTCCTGTTATCCGGTTAGTAATCTTATTGGTTTAAACCTTATTAGATTTCAGAGATAGCTGAGAACTCACGAATAAAACTGCAGGTGCTCACACCATTGGAGTGTCTCACTGTTCATCATTTTCGGCTCGCCTGTACAATTTTACTGGTAGAGGTGATCAGGACCCTGCTCTTGACAGCGAATATGCAGCTAATCTTAAGGCAAGGAAGTGCAGAAGTCTCAATGATAACGTCACCATAGTAGAAATGGACCCCGGAAGTTTCAGGACTTTTGATCTTAGCTACTATAGACTGTTGCTGAAAAGGCGAGGTCTGTTCCAATCAGATGCAGCATTGACCACAAACTCCGCTACCTTGTCCTACATCAACGGACTGCTCCAGGGTTCACCGCGGAATTTCTTTGCTGAATTTGCCGCCTCCATGGAGAAAATGATTCGAGTCAATGTTAAAACAGGATCGGCTGGTGAGATCAGGAAGAATTGTGCGGTCGTGAATAGTTGAAAATTCAACGTAATGTTCTTAATAAATGTGTTTTGAGTGTGCATGTTAATCAATAATGGCAGGACATGAGTTCAAGGGGGGCTTGAAGTTATTTTTCCATCGTTCTTTGAAAAAAGGTGAAGCCTTGGGGATGGTTTTCTTTTGGAGATAAGACATAAATGTATGAAAGAATTATGTTTGCACCACAGAGCTTTTACCACATTAAGTTTGTATTTTGTTATTGTAATACCAAAAGAACCAATCTAAACATAGCTAATTATGCATAAGTGCTTTAGTAGACGTTAGTCTAGCCATGTTACTTTCTGAGAGAGATTCTTCATTCTTGTAGTCCATAGTATGAAAGAGAGAGAAAATAAAGTATGGATAGAACATCACAACAGCGAAAAAGACACTCTTCCCTGTGAAGACTTTTGGAGGGAGAGAGATAGACGAGGACACAGCTTCTACCGACAACTGCTTGCTTCCCCTCATATTGCTTTTGATATTTGTCTTCTAGTTTATATACATATAAATCTGGCCTTTTTACCCCACAAACAGCTCAGCTCGACAAGTGTACGAATACACTTCCAGACGTTTAATTTGACAAATCCTGTCCAGAAACATAAGTTCCAGGAACAGATTTTCTCAGTTAACCAGTTCTTATATACATATCTATATAAGACCGACATAAATATATGGTTAAAATCAACTGTTAAGAGGATGGGAACACCATTTTTAACACCGTTCGAGAAATGCATTCTGTTACACGTAAATGAACTGATGTCTTTTCTGTCTGCTTTATGCGAAGAGAAAGAAATGGGAAAAACAAAAATCCAGACTTGCAGCTTCATATGTCCAATTTCGGATCTGTTAAACTTGGGCGGTGAATAATGGCAAATGATGTGACGTCGGTGCCATGCAGTCAGGCATTATTATTCATGCAATATTCAAATGTATACTAAAGTACTAAAGTTGAAACGTTCTAATAAAATCAGGATGCTCAAACTTGAGAATTGGTCTAATGAGGTGACATGTACTAGAAGACTTAACACAAAAGCAATTTACTGCATGTACTTACTCCAGTTGAAGATTCAGAATTGCCAAGTTGCTCTTCAAATTGGACAAGATCATTTTTAGTTTATGTTTCTTAAATTCTATTAAAGAAAGAAGTTGTGATCCTCTTGTCCAATATCATGTTTTTTTGGTTCCTCTTAGGTGAATTTTAATTATAGGAAAGTATTTTTAAGTCATCCACACTCAGATTAATCCTCGTTCAAATATGGTAGATCCCTTATAGGAGACAAAGCCCTAACTTCAAGATTTAAACGGTTGCATACATGAGAAAAGTTCAAACTTGCGACTTCACTTAAACCAAAAGAACCTCTTATTAACTCACCAGCACTTTGAAATCAATATCATGCTTCTTCTTCTTTTTTTTCCCCCTTTTGTAAGTTTATACAAGTGCAACTTCACCTTTCTATATAGTTTACGAGAAGAAACAAGGAAACCATCTCCATTCTCCCGAACTTTAAACGGTAAGAAGTTGTAACCCCACCCATCCAAGCCTACTAGCCTAGGCATAGCTCCTTCTGCAAAAGACAAGAATATATAAAATGCACCTAGGTCCTAGACAGAAGCCGTCGGCTAAGACTTGGTATGAGCAATTATTTAATTACCAGAATCTCGAGGAGCATTTCAACACATGAACCATTGAACCGCCGTCCGAGGGACTTACGCTTTCGTGGTGAAAAGGGAATCGGATCTTCGCTGATAAGATATGTTGGGACACTTGGCGATACTGTAAGCATCCCGTTCCTTGGTTTTTCCACCAGCCTACCTTGAAACTTCTGCCAGCTGCTTTTGAAAAATTTGTACACCTTAGAAACGCCTCGTAGGAGGAATCATGCACGAAGGTATCTGAATACTTCCATAGGCTGTCCATTTGACGCAATGCCAAAAGGTTAATGATAAAAAATTGTTTATAATATTTATTTTTTTAGAAACTTTTCTCTAAATTTTTATTAAAAATATATAGTATAAATAATATACATTATCTACTTAAATATTGCTGATGTGATGGCTCAATTAATTTTTAAATTCAATTTACACGAATGAAATTAGATTTAAATTAATAAATTAT
>JANIPM010000009.1:2818159-2835110 GCA_027478405.1 Erythroxylum cassinoides
AATTTAAGTACAATATAATTAAATTTAAAATTTAAATTAGATTATTTATATATGATATGTGTAACTATATTTTTAAAAAATTAAAATTTACTCTTTCAAAGATTTTAAGAATTAAATACTTTTTAAATTAATCATCTCTATCTTTTGAAGATATGAAGCGAAAATGAAAACACTTCATCACCTAAAAGTAAAATGATCACAAAGACTTATCAATTTTTTTTTTGATAGAAATTGACTTTCGTGATTAAATTTCAATTCTGCTTATCTGTTGACGTTTATCTGTCTTGTGGTTTACTATTTAACTTGATGAAGCTTTTCGAGCAAAATTAGCCATGAAAGTTAATAATTAAAAAAACTCTTAAAGATAATTTTAACTTATTAAAAATTAATATAAAATAATTAAATAATATATATTTAGTTGATAGTAAATTATATTTAACAAAACATAAACAAAATTATTTTTATGATTTTCATAAGTTATAAAAACTAAAGGAAACCTAACCAAAAATAAAAACAAAAAATTCAAATAAACATTTTTATTAATCTAACTTAAACATTATTTTAATAATTCATATAATCATTCCAAAATTTGTAATCTATTAAATACACATTTTAAAATAAGATTGTCCTTTAAGAACCTGACCATATATCTCTTGTATCTTTTAAAATATGGCACAATCTTAGAATATATTCGCGTCCCAAATTGTATACTTTCTTCTCTACATACATGGACATGAGATATAACATGCTTGTATCCTTTATCATATCTTCTAAAAAAAACCCTCTAGCACATCAAGATGCCCATGTCTTCAACCTATGACTTCACCTTTGTATTGGAAAGGAGTATGCTCTGACACACAGTTACATGTCAAGCCATGTTCACCTAAAAACTTCTGAGAAACACTTATGTTCTTTCAGACACTTAAAGATTGTACCCCATATATATGAACCATACACAACAATCTTCATCCTGAAAAATATACTATTTATAGGTTGAGTTGTAACCATGTCCAACGCCTTAATACATTAATCAAGTCTAAATAATGTTTTAACATTTTCATGGTAACTAACTTTTGTTAAGATGTCAACTATATTCCCCAAAGTGTAAACCTTTTCCAACAAGATCTTTGTAGATGCATTCAATTTCTTAACTTGATGAAACATCACATTCTCCACCATAGCACTCATTTTTTGTCTTTCTTCCAACTTTCTTTAGTTTTCTAAAAAGTAGTTAGATCTCTATTCCTAATGGTAAGAGTATACATGACTAAGTCTTCTTAATTATATCTCTTTGGAAGCTTAATGGATTGTCTTTCTCTACCTGTGACTTTATCAAGTTGATACTTTCTTCTGATCATTGTTCTATCTCCCCATCTAGAATTTCGAGCTCCTTTAACATCTATTCTACATTGTTCTAATTTCACTTATACCACCTTTAAACCAATATTGCTTACTATTAATCTTGGCAAGTCCTTTTCATATATTTGACTCAACGTATGCCTTTTCCCAAACATTACATTATTGAAAGTTATAATAAACTTGTTTATTAAGTGCATGAAACTTGTAAAAGTTTAACTACCATAATTTAACACCTTCAACAAACTTCCTTTATGAAATTCTGACATTCCATGTACATCAAGATGCATAGCCACATCTTTCATAAGAAAGAGGTAAAGAACAAAATATAATTATTACTTTATCCTCATTTGCAATAATCACCTTGAGCCTCAATATATCATTGACCATATGATTGAAAATTTTGATAGGTTGTTCCAGATATGTTCCTTTCTATAGTATAGTCTCTACTTAAAATATAACTTAATTGTGAAAGACTTTAACATATCAACTTATTTCTTCCATATTTTTATAAGAGATAATTTCCAAGACATGGTACATGACCTTGTTTGCTAGAAAAGTTTATCACAGTCCAAAAATTGAACTTCCCCACTATAAACATTACGCCAAAGTCATTATTGCCTTAATTATGCTCCAATATCACTTGTTAAGGAATAAGGTGTAGTAAGAATATAATAGAAAGGAAAAAAGGAAACAGAATATAAACAACAAAAAAGGGATGAGGAAGAGGCTCCTTCATCTCTCTAAGCTTTCTCCTTCATTTTTTCATGGATTCTTTGCCCTTTCTAGCCTTTAACCCTTGCTTGTCCATTTTTGTTCACTTCCCCTTTATTTCATCGAACACCATCACTTCTACTCTCTCTTTCCTTTTTTGCTTGATTGCCACAACCAGGGACACTTTTGTCTTTCCTTATTGACTTTTCCTCTCACCTTGGCTTTCTTTGTTGTTCTTGACAACTACCTCTAACCACTTAACTCCTGCCATAATCAGACAAGATTTTCCCCCTTTACCCTCATCTTCCATTTCCTCTCCACCTCTATCATAGCTAGACCCTAAAAAGCCACTTGACCCTCACTCTTCTTCCTATTCAACAAATCAACCTACCATAATCCCAAACCTCTCAACTGAAGCAATAAGTGTGTATAAGAAGCTTCCTGAGACTTGAAAACCTGGAAATAAGTTGTGGGGGATAACTTGAATACTTTATAGTTTTATAGCCCTCCTTTGAACTTGAAGGAAAGTTGATAGTGACTCTAAGCATCAACATTTTACAAGGCACAAGGAAATGGGAAGTGGCGATTGTAGGTTTCTTCATAGATAAACATCTTGTTTTCCCTATGATACAAGCATAGACTCAGAAAAATTGGAAAGGTAGAGACATACAGGAGGTAATGTTAACTGAGAATGATAATATAATATTTACCTTCAACTTAAAAGGTGATAGAAGGCCCTTGGCACATCTCACAGCTTCCTCTATTTCTTCAGAACTGGTAATCTGGTATGGAAATAGAAAAAATCAGATTAAATATCATTCCTTCATAGGTGAACATACATAATATTCTCTTGGAATATTGGATGACAAAAGGTTTAAGTATGCTAGCAAGTTATTTGGGAAAGCCATTTTGCATGGATGAAAATATTGCTTTGAGGAAACGTGTAAGCTTTATTAGATTATGTGTTAGTATGGACATTTTTAAGGAAATGAAAGATAATATTCCTATACCAAGGTCAAAAAATGGGAATTCTCTCAGAGAAGACAAAGTGATGGTTACTTATCAATGGAAATCATCCCTAAATGCACGAGGTAAATGATAGAAACCAATTGGGACAGTTTTCATGAGGGGAGACTATTGGGAGCTAATGGGGTTAAAGGTAGCCAATACAGGATTGAACAATGCGTTGATAGAAATGGAAAATCTGATAGGAATTTTAGAGGATCAGGGAGCTTGGATAAAGTAAATAAAGTTCAAAATAGTGAAAATGAGAGTGAGAAAAAAGAACCTATACCAAACCCCATACAACCATTGAAGATTACCAACAAATGTTAATAGAAGTAGGAAATTTGATAAGGAATAAGAGGGCTAATGAGAGTTTGGATAAGGTGAATAATACTTATCATAAAGAGAATAGGAGAGTGCAAAATGAAGTATCTCCAAATTTTTATAGTAATGAAGATCAACGACAAGTAGATCTTTTAAAGTAGTTAGAAGATCAGCTGAAAGGGGACAATCAAAAGAAGAAGTTTGAAAAGTTCTATCTAAGAAAAGTAATAGGAGTAACAGGAAGGACTCAAAAGGTAAAAGCATTACTACATGACTATTCTAGTCTAGAATGTAAGAAAATTAAACAACCCTTTGAAGCTCAAGGCTTTAAGCAATTTTGTTCGGAATGAGAAGCCTATGTTATTTTGTTCATTGGAAAGCTTAGAACATTTAGGCATCAAACATACATAAATGTTTTGTTGATTTCTTTAAGTAGAGAGCTCTTAGTTAAAAAACTCTTGCACTACCTTTTTAACTAAGGAGCCAACTTCATTCCATGCTTTATGAAAAAAAGAAGAGGCCGTTAAGACCATTAAAACTTGGGGCTTTCAGACTCTTTTGTTGGAAAATAGTAGCCTCACTTTCTCTTTCCTCAATAAGCTTTATGAGCTCCACCAAGTCTTGTGTTGAAATTCTCTTCCTAAAAAAAACTTGATTCTTCCAAAGAAGGGGAGGGAGTAGAGTTAGAACCTAATAGTTTTTGAAATAGTTGACAACCTCTCTCAGGATAACATTTTGATCATTCAAAATAGTACCATTTTGGGATAAGATAGAAGTAATATTGTTATTGTGTTTCCTAACAGCAAAATAATTAAAGAAAAACTTGAAACATTTGTCTCCCTTTTGGATCTAGTTAGCCCTAGATCTCTGCTGAATTAAGGAAGAATGGTCCTTAATAGACTTTAGGTAATCCTCCAAGTTCTTTTTTCCTTATCCAAAAGTAAGGGGTCTCCATGATTCAATGAGATTTGGGCCTTAGTGGAGGTTAGGGTTTCCCTAGCTTTATCCACTTCTTCCTTGTGCTTAGGCCTCTATTGGCATTGATCCTTTTAAGCTACTATTTATCAACTTTTAACTTGTGTATACATATATATTACATAGTTCCTAACATTGACTTTTATTAGCCCCTTAAAGCAGTGCAAATGCATAACCGGCTCATTCGACTCCATCTCCTCATCTTTAACAAAAAGTGTATTAAAACATATGTTGATCCTATCATAAGCAAGATGTTAGTGGTTTGTCACAAAATCTCAATGGGGCCTTAGTACCTTTAATTTATTTAGCTTTTTCTTTCTAGATTCTAAAATACTCAAAACATAAGGCTCCATAGAAATGAAATCCCTCAAAGCAAATAACTTATTAGTTAGTGACTGGATGTAGACATGAGTTGAAGCCAAACCAGTATAAATCAACTGCGTCATTCTTCTCTCTCTTTAACTTTTAAATTTTCGCATTATATTATGTGTGTGTTCTTTTTAGCAAGATGCTCCTTTTGTTTTCAACTTACAAGAGGTTTCTTTAAGGTTTAACAAGTGCTCCCTGTTTTTAAATTGTTTTAACAAGATTTATCATTCAGTAGACTCATTTCATTTAAGCAGAGTCCTACCCCCCCGGTGTGTTTGCTTTATCATAAAAGAACATCTGTAAGTCCTCTACCTTTCCATTTATACTAAGCCCATTTGTAGATTAGGGGAAAGCTGACCTGCTATTCATGAAGAAACCCACTAGGGTTTCCCAATAATGAGCTCCTTCCTTCAAGTTCTCTACGTCTAGCATAACTACTGCTCTTCCTTCCAGATTCATAGGAGGATTATAATGGAAAGTTTGGTTGGGGTGATTCCCCACCACTGCTTCTAAGTTAGCTAGTTTGGAGTGAAAAGTGTTCTTTGTTCCAAAGGCTAGTATTAAGGTAGGGGAAGTTTGATCTACAGAAGTTGGATTAAATGTCTCATTTTGGGTTGGTTGAGATGAACAATTTATGACAGAGGGACTAGGACAGGTAGGGTTTGGACCAGTGGAGGATGTGTAATTAGCTTTATGGTGAGGTTCGTTTGGGGTAGAAGAGGAAAGTCATCATGTTTTGTCCATCCAAGGGCAGAGTTTAGGGCTGACATTTCTAAAAATGGTGAAAAATTGATTGAAATGTATTTTTAATATCAAATCTTTTTATAGTTTGTAGTACATGTTACTAATATATTGTTATAGTAATAGAGTTAATGGTTATGTTAGATTCGTAACAAAAGTTATATTATATCCGTATTTTTTTTGGAGTTACCTGTTTTTTCTTTCTTTGTGTAGCCGACCTGACGACTGTTACATCACCCACTGATACACCAAGATCTTCTGTTATTAATTATTCCAAAATTTGGAAATTCCCATGACATCATACATAAAGAAACCTTCAAAATAAAGTTTGCCTTGCCTTACTTATATTAGAGAGAATCAAATCCCTTCTTTACGGTGAAATGAAGCTTTCACTTTTATTTTGGTAGCCTGTAAAGTTACTAGACATTGTCTTAATCAAACAAAAGTATGCACATCTGGCTGGGAAATCATAGATCTTCATTTCATCATTACAAGTACTGTTCTGCTTGTTTCTTTCTAAATATCAGTTCATTACCTGCATGCTTTATGGTTCGTCTCTTCTGTCAACTTCTGATTATAACAATTTATCCTTAATCGGTTTTACATTGCTTATATATAATACTTGTACAAAGCTATTAAATTATGGGAAAGAGGAAACCGCGGCTGAGCATTACCATAAAAAACGTGTTCGTAAGGGGAGCAGGTGAAGAAGTGTTTACTACGCTCCTGTTCTTGTACAAAATACTATCCACAAAATCCTCACGTAAGAATTGTTACGCCTCCACGTGCTGACGTAATGATATTAAATCACTTCTGAGATGCGTATGTGTCAATTCAAGCTACATGCAGAGGCTTATAATATTCATAAGCATGAACTAATCGAGAATTATGCTGGATTAGATTATCAGTTCCATTACTAAGTTGCAACTTTGTATCATAAAAATCTATCTATTCAATAAATATAATTCACAAAAATTGAACGGTAACAGAAGATCTCGCGTCGAATTATGCTTCTTTAATAGTAATCAATAGGGCTACGGTACTTATTCAGTTCGGACTTCAATTGGTTAATAGCACTTTTAAATACTGAGTTGTAAATTAGGATCTTGAAAATTGAAGCAATCCTTTAAAGCATGTAACAATATGCTCTCTTTTTTTTCTACAAGACAAATTCGTTTCTAATATGTAGTAACTAACAATAACTTAGTTATGTATTTCGGATCAAATGTAAAAGGATAAGAAATGAATAAATACAGAAAATATCTGATTTCAGTCTCTATAATTTCAAACAAGCTTTTTAAAGTCTAAACGAGCCCGAATTCATCGCCGTTTTCACTGAAATTGCTCTCTAGGATGAGGTAAGATCTTTCTATAATTTTCTCAAAATGTAAGTTCTCTTAACCGGTCAAAAAATTCTTTTGTTTACGATTGATACGAGCAATTGTAAAAAATCTTAATCTTTATATATAACTTCCATATCGAACTCCTTCATTATAGATCTACTATGGGTTCAGTTCACAATGATTGTGATCTATTTTCTACTCAAATTTTGACTCATTAATTTAGATTATTTATTGAATCAATTTATCATCTTTATTTATATTAAATTGCATAATTTAAGTGATAAGTTATTAAAAAAATAAAGTATATAATTAATAATTATTCAGTTTTACGAGAAACGATAAAATTATCAAACATCCAGAGTTTCTTTAGTCTTTTTATAATCGAACCGCGTGCCTTCATTTGTGAGAAATTTTAGTTTGATCTGAAGTGTCAGAACAACTTTGAATCTAATACTTCACTTTTTCCCACGAGAGACGATACCTGTCGATACCTGTCGTAGCCCATGTCATATTTGTTTCAAGGCCAACCTTACGATAAAAAGAACCCTGAACGATACCCTCATCATTGTTTTTAAAGCTGGATGCGATGCCTTGTAACGTGCGATTTTCCCCTCTAATGCTTTTTATATTGGACGAATATAGTCATGCCTGTTCAGGTAATCAATAACCATGCAAATATGTGCGGAAGCAATCATAAGGTCACCAATTCTTTTTGACTTTCATATGTTAGAATTATCTTATTAGTCCCAATAGTTTGGTATTATTTATATTAAAACAATTTAAATATTATTAACAAAATATCTAAATAAAGAAAAATAATTTATAGTACAAAAGTAAATTATAACAAATTGAAATATGACTGTAATTAGTTTGATCACATATAAATAATCATCTATTTTCTTATTCAATATATGAAGAAACAAATCCAAGTATTCAAAGATAGAGTTTACGAGGACACCAATCTTAAAGAATCTTATAGACAGAGTTAGAAACTCTTTGAATTGCAACCCCTCTTTTTTATGTCTTATCTTTTCTATTCTTAATTAAGCTCCAATCTTATTCCGTCCACTTAGTCATTCTAACAAGTGGTATCAAAGTTAGGTTATGGTATATATATTTACTTATTATAGACTTTGATGGTTATCATTATAAGTGGTTACTTTGCATCAAAAAATAAGATATATATTATTCATTCTTTAAATGTACTAGGTAATATTCACCCATATGAGTATTATTTACATAGATATTATTCATTCTCTAAAGGTACTAGATAATATTCACCCATACGAGTATTATTTACATTAAATAGTATAAGTTATTTCTCTTAACTTAAGTTAGCTCAAGATAGAAGCAAGGCTAACCAAATTTAAGATTGAAAAGCTAAATAGGAGTAATTTCTAGATATGGAAGTTGAAGGTGAAGATATCCTCATAAAGAATAATTAATTTACAACCATTAGCGAAAAAGTTGATGAACTTCACATATAACATCAAATGGAATAAAATGGACGTGAATGTTGTTACAAATGTTTATCTAACTTTAGCTTATGAAGTTTCTCCAAGCATAGAGGAGAAGGGGGAAAAAAAGCAAAAGATCATGTGAGATCATCTCTCGAAGCCATATGAGGTCAAGTCACGACATAGCAAAATTTTCTTTAAAAGAAAACTTTATGCTCTTTAGATGTTAGAATCTACTTTGGTGACTAAACATATTAAAATTTTGACTTCTACTCTACTCTCTTAGCCCACATTGTAGGGTTATAAAATAGAGCCATAAGAATGTACCAAATTTCTACTTCAAAGTTTAATTTAATCACTTTTTACATGATCTCTAAAAGAGAATGATTCCATCATTTTGAAAATATCTCAAGAAGATCGACAAACAGTTAAAACGATTATCCTCTGAAGGTTGTTTATGTTGGAGCTATCAAGTTAAAGATGTATGAAGATTCAATTTGTACTCTTTTGGAGGTATAACATATGGAGAGCTTAATTTTTTTTAAAAAAAAATCTTTAAGATGACTAGATTATCTTGGATGTAAAATAGAAATTATCAATAAAATTTTGAAGATAACTCAAAGTATACTTGTACATATAAAGGGAGAAAAGATAAGTATAAAATTTAATAAACAAAATTGTTCTTGAATTGATCACTTTAATTTGTGAAAAAGCACCATCTCATCCGTGAGAGGAGTAAAGTGCTTTATCTCTGTCAGTTATATTTAATCCAAGATGTGTTAGGTGTACCATATTAATAGAAAAGAACAAATACTATTGGAACTTGAAAATTAATATGTTTTTGAATCATAGGGAGCAAATAATCGACAATATGATAGATGTCTTCTCAATCATTAAAGTTTTCAAACTACATATTAAACTTAGTTATGATAGAAAGATCAAGTCCTTAACGATAGATAATAAAGAAAAATATATGGACAATAAATTTAATGCATTTTGTAAGCAAGAAGGCAAAAAATAATAGTTCACTATTATATAAATCCTCAGTTAAACAAAATGTTAGAGCAAATGAACAAAACTTTGTTAGAAAGAATAAGAGTAATGTTGAGAGATACAAGTCTAAATAAATTTTTTAGGTAGAATTAGTCAACACTGCCTATTATACAGTGAATCAAATTCCATCAATTGTAATTATGTTGAAGACACCAATAAAGTTGTGATTAGAAGCCAACGAATTATTTTAGCATCTATATAATTAGCAGTCCTATGTAAATATATAATGACGAAGAAACCATAAACTTGGATTTAAAATCTAAAATATGCTTATTTTTAAGATATACTAACGGAGTGAAGGAGTACTGCCTATGGGATCCCATTACTTATAGATTATTATTTGCAAGAATGTCACCTTTATAGAAGATAAATTACAATAGGAAGAAGAAGATAACGTTACTTCAAAAAAAAAATAGAGATTATAATACATGTGGAAAAATAATTTCAACAAAATACTTCTTTTGAAGCAGTATTAAAGGAAGATTTTCAAGACTTAGTTTATTTTAGAACTCTAGAAGTTCTTCAATCAAATCACATAAAAGACTACTAAATTGGTAGTCATATTATATAATAGAGGGAAAAATAATATATCGCGTATTAATAGAGGGTAGGGAGTCATTGACTATCTAAGAAGCACCAAATGATCTCATGCCTCTTAATTGGTGATATTAATATAGAAAAGTTGAATTTCTTTATGAAATATCGCTTGGGAACTTGAATGGGCCTTTAGTGTTACCCCCTAATCTTTATTGTGATTCATTAACTTTGGCCTCCACACTAAATCCCCACCCACCCAAAATTTGAGTCCTAACTGCTTATCAGTCATTTCTAGTACATGAATCCTCTCTTTTATAAGGATGGACATATCTTTTGTCTATAGAGGAAGCAACTAAAAGGCAGCTATACTCTTTAACTTCCACCAAAATTGGAACATGATGCTGCCAAGTCATTCAAATATTTGCTTTTCTAAAGTAGGAGAATTATGCCTAGCAATCTGTACTAAAACAATAGATAGTTTGCAAACATTCTCTATTGTTATCTTAATTGCCTCAGTTGTAGAGGTTGTATTGGACTTTAATTCTGAAATTTTGTTTATGTGAACAATGTCATTTGGTTTCGAAGATTTTGGATTATTGTCAATAGGAGAGTTAGATGAGAGTGAGGTTACCCTCCCGAAATTCTCAACTATTTGGGATACAAAACCTTTATTCTTTACTATTGTAGAGACTTCTTCTTTCCTTGTACATGACATCAGATTCCAATAGGTAAGTCAAAGTGTTGGTGTCAAACTAGAATTTGGGCATGCTAGGAAAATATTCTCTTAGAATTTATACGTAACTTCTTCTCAATGATATAAGTGGGCTTCATAAAACTTAAAAGATGAAATTCTAAACTACCAAAATGTTAAAAATATATTGAAATTGGGGTTCAACTAAAGAAATAATTTGATTTAAACATATAGAAAGTATAGGTTTTAGAAGAAATTTGAGACAAAGGAAAAATGAATACACAATATAAAGAAAACTAAATAATAACAAGGGATTTTGATTGTTTTGCTATGTATATTTGAGGTTGACATTTCTAGAGATTGTGTATGATGTGTCTCTTACTATAGTACTTGTGAATTTATATATTTTTCTTAATTTTAGGAAGTTTTTCTCACTTCCCATGCTCTAGCTTACTTCTTGCCATTATTCTTTTAACTTCAGTCTAAGAATCTCCCTTCTAACTTTTTAACTTCTAGGTCACTTCTCACGTTCTCTATCGTGTCTATTACCTATTCCGAACATGTTCATCCTTTATGTTTTGGACTTCTGCCATCTATGAATTCTCTAGTTAAACATTTACTAGACTTTTATGTTTCGGGCTTCTTTTATTTGTAATGTGGATTTCTTTTTAGCCTATCAACATTTGGTAATTGTTGAAAGAAATATTGAGGGAAATTTAGATTTATATTATTTGCACACTGTTGTTTTAAACATCTTTACCAAGCCTTGATAGCAGTGATATGGGTATCATTCCATACTAGTCGAAATCAGTCGAAAGGTACTGTACCGGTATTGCCCGTTTTAGTACCAGGATACTGGTCGGTATTGGCTGATATTTGAAATACCAAAAAAATATTGGGCAATACCGTGAAATTTGATAAGTATAGGGATTAAATAGCATTTTTTTTAATAAAATCAATCCCCTGACTCTGTTATTTCATTCTTTGTCTCTCATATGCATGCCACTCTCTGTCTCACTCTCACTGTTGTTCATCACCACTGTACCTCCCCCCGCTTGCTCCACTCCAGTCTCTACCGCCTAACTAAGCCTTACCACGCCTCTCCTCCTTCCTACTCATCTTCCATAGAAACCAGATCTAGTTTTCACCCAACTTGAATCTAACCCACCAAAAACCCAAACTGACCACTAAATTTGTGATATTTTTGGGTGCATTTTAGATTATTCTGCTCCTGAAATTGAATTGCATTTGTAAATTGTGATTGTGAGGTTGTGAATGGTTGGAAGTTGGTAAATTTTGTGAATGGTTGGAGGAAGTTGGAATTCAATTGTTGTGATTTGTGAATGGTTGGATTTGGATTCAAATGGAATGGACGAAGTGTGTTGTTTATCTGTTGATTGATGTTGTTTTGTTTATCTGCTTGGTTTAGAAATTAGAAATTCATAATAAGTCACGACCTCATTATTTAGAATTTGATTGGATTAGATTATTACAATTTACAATTACAACCAAATTATAAATAAATTAAATAACAAATTAGATCAAATTAAGCCTATCTATATAATTTCAATTTGATTTAAATTATTTGGGCGAATTTAGTGTACATATTAAGAATTTTTATTGAAATTCTTTTTTCAAATTTAATTCAATTTTAAATTTGAATTTTAACTTTAATTTAGATTAGTTTGAATCTTTTCTTAATTCATAATTTAAGAAATTATGTTTTTATAATAATTGAAGACGACATATAATAAAATTTATTTTGAATACAAATCTGAATTAATAATTAAATTTAATTTACTGATTTTAGAAATAATGAATTAAAGTTATTCTGGGTAGATATGTTTCCAATCTAGTATTTGAATATGACACACGAGATCATTACCCACTCACAATTATTTTTTATATAATAAGTCATACAACGAACTAAATCATAAGGCTAATTTGAAATCAACATTCTTGGTTATACGTAGGTGATGTCTAATTTGAAATCAACATTCTTGTTTATAAGTAGGTGATGCGGTTATATTAATGAATAAATTAATACAAAATGAGTTAAATTACATATGATAAACATATATTATTTATATATGAATAATTGAAAATTATTGTTATTTTATATTAATTATGATTAGTATTTATTATTATGAGTTTTGGAGATAAAGTTGATGTAAATTATAAAGGATATAGTATAATATGACAATGTATAATTTTGCAAATTTTAAAAAATTTCAAAAAGTATTTTATAAATTTAAAAAATAATCCCATGTGATCTATGATATGAATATGAACCAGTACAATATCGTATTAAAACTTAATCTAGTATTATAATTGATACAATATTCACAACTTTGATTCACAGCAGACTTGCAAACATATCATTGATGACTCGCCCTGTCATCTTGCAATTCGCCAATCTTTAAGATGAAAAGGAAATGTAGTTTCTAGACACCTAGATCAATGTTACCGCCCCATTATCTCTATTTCAGAAGCTCAGGGCCAAATGTAGCTCGTAGATATTAAATTAACATGCAATTATGCAAAAGATTATATAAGCCAACGAATAGAATATAGATCTTATCTTGCAATCCTCAACATAAGGGAGATGTAGTTTCGCTTTGCACCAGTTGTGTTTACCCTACTGCATATGAGCTTACGCCGACTGTCCGTTCTTTGATAAATTTAATCAGAACAATCTTTTTATCTATACAGCTTAACACAAACAAAAGGACAACGACAAGTACTCTTTCCACGCAATTCTAACTCTTGTTAAGATTAAAGTTGCCATTATTCTATTTTCTTTCGGCACAACCTCACAAAACCCAATGCGAAGAACACTTTTAAATCAATAATGATGTTAAATCTAAGAGTACAACCTCATAAGATGAATGATGCAAATATTTTTAATTGAACAGATTTTATAAATATGCTTATGCTATTATTACTATATCAATATTGATAAATTGTATTTAAGCTTTGTTATTGCATCTAAGTAGAAACTATGTAAATTTCTTGATTTTTAAAAAGATAGATTACTACCTTTTATCATTACAACAAGTATGATTGGAAGTTCCTATATGTCTTGTCTCTTCATAGTCCCAGTCTCTCACAATCAAGTATAATACGAGCACACCAGTTTAAGATCATGTCAACAATCATGCAGCTGGAAGCTGCCTATCTTGCTAGCAACACCAGTGTAAGTTAAAATTTCTTTCCGCATCAATAACTAACATGTGGTTCTACGTAGTAAATTACTTATTTTACAAGATGATCATGACAGTTTGATTCATACTCACCTCGGAGGAAAACTTTAAGAGTATCAGTCGTAAAGTTTAAGTTGATGGGTGAGATTTATTCAAAAATTACATATTATTTAAACATATTTTCTGTCATCAAGTGTGGATAAACACATGTATCATAGATTTACTGACAACTACAACATACGTACTATAAAAAAACAAGGATGGTGCAATTTGAACTCAAAACCTAGAATCCAAAAGCTGTTGATTTTGACAAGGGTGTTGGAAAGGTGAAAAGCCCGTCAACTTTCATCTAAACTACCTCAACTTTTACAGTGGTCATAGTCAGGATGATAAATTAAACTTCATGGAACAGCATCGTGCGACACAAAGTGAAACAAATCAAAAGATTTTATCTAGCATTACATTACTTAGTACTCCAACGTACGTAATGTTCTCTATATTACTTATTTATTGTTAGTTTAAACATCGTAATAACATAATAATCTATTGTTGATACTACCATACACCCCTTAATTCCATCAAACATGGCCCAAGTTCTCAATAATATGTAACAGGCCCTGAAAAGAAAGTGTTAAAAATTTGGGTTAGGATCTAATCCTACCTATGGTCAAATAATTACGAAACATTTTGTTTAATTTTCTGAAATCTAAGATCACTTTAAATTCTATAAAATAATTAACAAGTAAATTATAATAAAATAAGGACAGAAAGGTAAATGGATCTACCGAAAAGAGCAAACTTGCCAATATCAATTAGTAGATAACATTTTCAATGAGATTAGAGCTCTGGTTATTACTAAGGAAGTAACATAGAAACTCAGAACTCATATGCAACCACATTGGAGGATTTAATACAAATTTTTTGTTTATATAGTTTAATCGGTTTATGATTTAGCCATTGTATTGGGTAACTTTGGATTCCAACATGGAATCCTTCCTTTGAAGTTGTACATAGTTTTATCATATATAGTCAATGAAGTTTTTTTAAATTAAAAAAAAAGAGTATGAGTAGTAATTCGTACTTTATTTTCAAGTTTGATCATTTTCTTGTCATATTCTTTGAACCATTTCTGAAATTGATTCATCTCAACTATTATAGCCGCATAAGTGTTCGGCCTCTAACGGTATCCATAAAACATGTCGAGAACTTTGTAACTATTACAGAGAGGGTTAGGCAAAAAGTACTAGCCCCCTTAATGCTTAAGCCTATATATAATAGGTTTTAGATATTATAGTAATTTGATTTCAATTATATTTTAATTAGAATTACAAATAATTCTAATTAAATACTAATTATGCCCAATTAAGATCCTATGTCTAAGAATTTCTGAAATCAATTATAGTCGAGAACAATGAAATTTTCTCCCTAATTACTTTAAGGTGATGGATCCTATATTCATTACATAACTACTTCCATATAGTTTATGATTTATCCATTGACTCCCGACTAAGCTATCCTTAACTAGAATATGTCATATGTAGTATCAAAACATAATAATCCGTATATAAGATAATTTTGGAGATCTCAAGTTAAAGGATTACTTATATAATCATCATAATGAGAATTTCTATAGACATACAAGTAGTGTACCAAATGAATTTTTCATTTGAGGTCAATTCAGTGAACTTGTTTTCTAACAAACACTCACACATTTGTTTAAAATACTTCATTCATAATGAAAAACATAACGTGGGATAGTCTTTTTTATGCTTTATTAATATTTAGTCTTAATAGAACAATGATCTGAAACATTTTAGGCATAATACATGAATACAATATGAATATCATATTTATGATCTCATCATAATTTCATTTGTCATGTATGTTTATCCTATGAACTTTATTATATACATTTGAATATGTATAAGATAAAAAATTTCTTTAAATTATATTTTACTGAATTACAACCAACTGATTGGTAGTAAGGTATACACTAACAATATCCTACTTGCATTAATCCAATTGATTAAGTATCTTATATTATGTAACCATACAAAGATCATACTACTATTAGGATAGTGACTTAATGAGAGAATTCTACAAAATTCTCTATAGTTAGTACTTACTTAAATCTTACAATTTTCATCTTACTTATCATTATAATTAAAAGAAACTAGCTAATACATCCTTGGATCTTTAATGAGACCTTAGCTCTTTTTGCATGCCCAAAGGCTTTAGTGTTCAATAGTACATATTAATTATCTTGAAAAATGCAAGGAATTATATCAAGTTTAGTAAAGAACTTATTAATCCAATTAATCATTTCCACTAAATAAAAAATGTATTATGGAATAATTAGTTTCTCTTACTACATTGGAACCTTTTGATCTTAAAATGATGTTATTTTAAGTAAAATAAATCTTAATTGAGATTTACTTCTAAAGTTAACATTCATATAAATTTAAAGTCAAATATTAACTCATATATAGAATAATGGATATCTTTAATACTTAACAGGTATTAGATATCTCAACTATTAAACAACTTTAATGCATTATCTATATAATTGGACTTTGAAATATTGGTAGACAACTTCCATTTTATCTCTATTGATCTAATTTCCATAATTAGTTGTTACCTTTACATAACCAATATGAATTGTTCTTGGACAATTATATTTTTAACAATTGGAAAATGAATTATTGTTCTCTATGAGCAATATGTCTCTAAACATCTAATGTATCAATAAAGGCACTAGTTTTAATTGGATATATTGTCAGGAGGTTTGACTTTTTTAAATTTTATCTTACTCCCACTACTTATCTTAAGAACCATTCTACTATAAGTATACATTAAAACAAACAATTTGTACAATGGGTCTATAAGAATATATCCAACCTTTTACATATCTCATAACTATTTATTATCCAATTTAGTTCTAAACTTAGTGGATAATATATGCTTCAACTAAGTATCATATCTTTAAATCGTTATCTTTGACTCTTTCAAAAACTTAGCATTTCATATCTAATATAAAGTCTTGCTAATGGATTTAATTGAAACTATTGAAAGTAAGTTATTTTACTAGGCATAACTATAGAAGAAATAAATATTACATCATAAAATATCTTATATTTTATTTTCCTCCTTACATAAATCCATACACTTGTGGAATTTTGTTAT
>JANIPM010000009.1:2917738-2927797 GCA_027478405.1 Erythroxylum cassinoides
TTCCGAGCTACTGCCTGGAAGTCCCAGCAATATCCGTGGAATGACGGTCCAACGGTGCCTCTATAACAGTTAAATAATTTCCCATTACTAGATGTTCAGTCAAAATAATTCAATGATGCATATGTCTTAAATGGAAATATGTACAATGCATGTTCACGATTTTTCCGGCGCTAAAACCCAATTTTGATATCTTACATCCAAACCTAATTCTTCACTCAATTAGTCAACAATGATTTGCTTCATTCCTAGAATTCAGTTCAATTCCTCAAATCATACACCCTATAGTAATTCCCTATTCATTGGGTCAAAATCATCCATAGAAGACCCCAATTATACTCCAATTGTCATACTACAATTCTTAGGTCGCAATAGGAACCATAATTGACCTTTTTCTCTATGGGTAATACCATTCTAAATTAAATTCTAACTTTCATATTTTTCCTCAATTGTAGACCTCTTTCCCTAGTTCGTAATGAATCAAGAATCACCTCAATCGGAGGTCTACACCAAAAGTTATGCCCCAAAAATCAAAACACATCCAATCAGAAACCTGCCCTTCGCAGCGACCTAACGTCCCTCGCTGCGACGTACAGAAGGTCGCTCGCCCTGACGTAGAAGACGCTCGCCGCAGCGAACATCTTCCTGCGGCTCATCGCGACGTAGACGAAGTGGCTCGTCACGGCGTAAAACCATGCGCTCGCCGCGACGTCTCGTCCCGCTCGTCGCGGCGAGTACATTTTTACTCGTCGCGGCGAGACGGCTCTCAGACGTCGCGACGTGCAGATCTCGCCTTCGTCTTCTCCGATCGTTTTTCATCTTTTCTCTCTCTAAAACCAGTATTAAACACTCTCAACTACCCATTTATACACAATAAATACCATAAATGCATCAAACAACAATAAATAACAACATTAAACCATCAAACTTACCAAATCAAGCCCTTAAATCCTCAAATCTCCAAATCTTCCGAAAACCCTAACACCTTCTCAACACCCACGGTAATCACTCTCAAAGCTCAACAAACTTCATCTTCCACATGGATCAAGCTAGACTTGCACAAGGAGAGGGAACAACGAGCAATGATCGAAGAATCACACCAAAGGGGAAGAATCGGAAGTCACCGTGGAAGAGAAAAGGAGATTTTGCCCTAATTTCACCAAATGCCCAATTTCAAACCTAAGGTATATATATATAGACATAAGTCCCCAAATTCTTTTAATTTCAGTCTCTAAGTTCCAATGGCTCAACATTTTTATTCCTAACAGCATAACTCTAATTTTCCATTGCCATTGGACAATTATTTCGGTACCATACGGTCAATCGGTCTGTCACTCAAAAATTTCCGGTCCGGGCATTTTCTTCCGAATTTCCCAGAAAATTCCTAAGGGTCATTATCAACTGACGGACACTCTACTACAGTCCCAATTCAATCATTCAAACCCAATTGTTCCATAATTCGTAACAAATTAAAATCAAACATTTTATTTCATAATTCGCAAATCCCATCATAATCTCAAATAATTGCCGGGAAAACATCATGAATGCATGTACCTACCAGTGCATGTGCCAATTGACTCATTCCTCTAAAATTAGAGGTCAAAATAAATGTTCAATTCAAAATATGCAATGCAATTTACTAGCCTGTCCCAATTGACCAATTTAATCCTCCCATCGGTGATGAGATGTTACAATGCTGGACCTAGTATGATGATTATTGTGAACAAGAACATAAATGCAAATGTAATTGATCAAATGTAATGACTGAAATTAAGGAATGCATTTCATTTCAATGCATGAAATATTAAGGCAGTTGTGACTAACGTTGCTAGTGAAAAGGAGCTTAAAGCTCAGACATTCGTGATTAGAACCTAAAGCTCAATGTGTACAAAGAGCCCTGTATTTCTAATGGATAAGGGACAGTATGAAAGAGCTTAGTATTCATAACGGATACAAGACAGTGCAAAAGGCACACAATCACAATAATGAAATAAATGAAATCGAGTCTCATAACATTGCATACACATATGATCTAAATAAATCGAATGATTGCAATGTTTTAAGAACTTTGTATATGAAATATGAGATAATTTGTCAATGTGTGTGTTCTGGAAAATTATACTGAAAGGATGAAATGTTTGAATTTTGTTTTTGAAATATGAAAATTGTGATCAAGTATTATGTGATATTACTAAAAATCAAGTTGATGTGAATTACATGATAACATGATTTGTTGTGTGTTGTATGACAAGAGTGAACCATCAAGGATGGTTACTCTACTGAATTTACAAAACTCATCAAAATTATAATGTTGACAATTTCAGGTTTCTAAAATTGCATGAAAGTGATTTTGTACAACTTCTGGAGTTCATATATGGCTCAAAGGTCGGTTAGCTAGGACTGAAGAAATTGTTTGTTTTAATTTTCATTTATTTTCCTCATATATGTAGCATATTATGTAGACTGAGTTGTAAACACTCTAGGTTGACAATGTAAAATATGGATAATGGTTAATGCTACATTGTAAATGATGGATTATGAAATGAAATGAGGAAACTTTTGGATTTTAGATTTTGTGCTATTTATGATTTTGCTTATGACGCCATGCGATCAAGTGAAAGTGATATAGTTAACACACCAACTCTATCGGGTATGTGCACGTGTGACCGTATAGCGCACATGCATATGTCAGGCGGGACTAGGGTGTTACACTATCAGATTAAGATAGGAAGAATGCTCACCTCCTACCTTTCAAATACCTAAGAGTTCCAATCTCTTCTAAGAAGTTAAGATACCGAGACTACCAAGTTCTTCCAAAGACATACAAGAGAAAAATCAATTCATGGTAGAATAAAGCTTTGTCATAAGTTAAGAGAGTACAACTTATCACATTAGTGTTAAAGAATCTTCACACCATTGAAGCACCCGTCTCTTCCTACCTAAGAAGTTTAACAAGGAACTGGAAAAATGCATTAATAACTTTCTATGGTCTATAAAGGTAGATAACTCTAAAGGACAAAAATCAAATGGGAGTAACTAAGTTGAAGAACACAAAAGGGAGGACTAGGATTAGTTTCAGTGCAATTGATTCAATTAATCCTAATGGCTAAGAAAATTTTAAGATTAATTACTGATAAAGATGAACTATAGGCCAAATGGACCAATGATTACTACCTTAAGGACTCTAGCTTTTGGCAGATTGGGTAAAGTAAGGAAACATTCTTGGCCATTCATACAAGTGCTAACCCTTATTTAAAGTACGGGTGGAATATGGTCAAAACTCTTGGTTCTAGTTTGATAATTAGGTACAACAAAGCCCCCTAATCCTAAGGGAGGATCTTATTTCACTCACAACTAGAATTCCTCTCAAAGCTCAAGTAATGAAAGTTATTCAACATGAAGCATGGACTTAAGCTTCAGAGGCCTTCAAAGACTACAAAGCTACATCCTTGATTATTCCCTTAACCCTACTAGGGATGGCAAACCTCTAGATACCCAATAGCAATGGAGAATTCACCAAAACTTCCTGCTTAAAAGCTATTAGATCTCAACTTTCAAATATTTAGTGGTATAATATCATATGGAAAGGCTCCTTAATGCCCAAAGCCATCCTTTGTAACCTGGTTAGATGTTAGGAAGAAATTATCAAAGAGAATTTAAGGGTCCAGTGATCAGTTATGCAGTTTATGTTGTCTTGAGTCAGAAACTATCAATCATCTAATTTTCAATGCATCTACCATAGCACTATTTGGATAAGAATATAACAAAATATGAATTAGTGATGTCGGTTTGAGACAAAGACAACATACTTATTTGGGCTGAGAATTAGTACAAAAAATTGGGGAAAGATCAGCAGCGTCTAAGCCTTTGCATAAACTATTTTGTGTACTCCTTTTGGAGTGAAAGTAATCTCAGACTATTTAGAAATTGTAAACTAGAGAAATATGCTCTTGCTCACAAAACTTGTGATGGATTAGAGAAATACTAGTAGCTCACAAAGAAACTAATAGAATAAGCATCTCCATGAGAAGAAGATGGAACGATCAATACAACCAGTTTTACGAGCTGATTTGATGTCTAGATGTAAGATCATATGATGACATTTGTAGCAACCTGACTTTTGTACGGTTCTTTCATTAAACTTGGTCCGTGATCTTGATTGGGCTATTTAATGAATTATTTTCACTTTTGAAAAAAAAAACCTTTTACAAGTTCAATCAAATTCAAGTTATGTAATAGAGAATATCTAGAGTACTGTATCGTCACTTTATGTTAATGGACTGTATATAATGTCAAACATGGAAACCAAAAACATGTATGAATATGCTTTATCTGCATTGCTTGCTCTAAAAAGCCTTCTGAAACATGTTGCTCACAACTAGCCTATAAAAATGCCCTCTCGCACACGATGAGAGTACCTCATTAATTAAAATTTGGGGGCAGATCCTTTGTCCCCTTTAACCTAATACCCCCTATCTTTTTTGGATCTCAACCATCTAATATATTGGATTAGATGGCTGAGATCAAAAGGAGACAGAATAGGTACAGGCTAAGGGTAAAGAGGATCTGTACCCTTGAAATTCGGGCTGCATAACATTTTATATCAAGCTCAATTTCATTTCCCTTACTCCAAAGACTATCCAGCATGTAACGAAGGGTCATTAATGAATTTACATATTTATGTATTTTTCTCAAAAGTAAAAAGTCTCATATTTTTAGATTTTAAAAAAGCTACAGTACCAAACATGTGCATTTTCTTCCACATTTATATCGCTTAAGGTATAATCGGTACCTGATCAACAAGAGACAATTTCACTAGAATACACTTGCAATGATCACCTAATTACAAAAGCTTCTTTCTTTTTAGAACGTTACCAAGTGAATTAAGTCAAAATACAGACAGATTAGCAGTAGTTAAGCGAATTTGAGAGTACTAATAATCGTTTTCCCTTTTTTATTTTTTTTGTTCATTTCGTCATCCATCAAACAGAGAGTCAAATCAACAAATGACAGAAATTACTACAAGAATATCATGGGTGAACGTAGCACACAACAATCAGAGTGGCGCAGCGGAAGCGTGGTGGGCCCATAACCCACAGGTCACAGGATCGAAACCTGTCTCTGATAGAGTGGCTTCCGTCGCTATTTACCTTTTATGTTAAACTGTCGCCGTTTGAAGTTTTCAACTGAATATTGGTTGCGCTTCACTTTCGATGGGCACTGTTACCAACCTTGGTATCTTCATAACATTCGTCGTTTCACGTGTTAAAGAAAACTGGAAATTAGAAGGATCCATCAATGATAATTAAAATACTAGCGAACTTCAGAGTCCAGACCTTATTTTTAAAAAAATGTTTTGCTGTCCCGTAGTTATTTCAAAAAATGGTTGAAAACAATCGGCACAAAGTGATATTTTTGATGGGAATTCTCTTATTATATCCTCGTCAAACGAGTTCCATGCTTGTGGTATGAAACTTGGACATGTGTTGGAGTAGTTTTACAATCTCACTTCTCGCTCGCGTCCGAGTAATAGAGACGAAATCATGAGGTATGAGAGGGCATTCATTCAAAGATCAATCTTACTATTTTCGTTTCTTCACAACTTCCTATAATCAGAACTAAGTGCTAATGAAATCTTACATGGAATAAAAACTGTTCTCCAATTGTCTCTATACATCAATTGCTTGATGAGATATTCTCCTGAGTGCATGATTTGCATGGCCTCTAGGTCCTTGGTAAATTTTGAGGAGATAATGTCGTTATTTTCAATGCGAGCAAAGGGCCTTATATAAAGGCCTATACAAACCCTACTTCCTAAAATATTTACAAAGTAATTACTATAAATATTACAAAATATATTATTGTTTAATACTTCCCCTTAAGTTGGAGCATGTAGATTATGAATGCTCAACTTGTCATACAAATACTCGAACTGTTGTCGACACAATGCCTTTGTAAGTATATTTACAAGTTGGTTTTGAGAGCTCACAAATTTTGCACTAATGTTGCCATCAAGGAGTTGCTCTCGAACAAAATGGCAATCAATCTCAATATGATTAGTTCGCTCATGAAAAACTGGGTTAGAAGCTATATGCAAGGTTTCCTGATTATCACAAAATAATCTTATAGGCCGAGAATGAAATACTCTAAGTGAAGTAAGAAATGATTTCAACCAAATAAGTTCACAAGTGGTAACTATCATTGAGTGGTATTCAGCCTCTGCTGAAGAACAAGAGATAGTAGGTGGCTTCCTGGTCTTCCACGGGATGGGGGAACCCTCAAGCAGGACAAAATAGCTAGTGACAGATCGACGTGTAAGAGGACAACTACACCAATCTACATCACAATAACTATAAAGTTGCAAATCACTATCAGCAATAAAAAGGATCCTTGACCAGGGGTGCAACATCCCACTACCATAAGGTACGTACCCAAACATTCAAAAATATTCAAGTACATATTCTATGATAATGACATGTTAGAGCAAAAACATATCCAACTTACACATGACATCATCTAACATAATCAGAAATCATCAAATTTTAAAACCATTCATTGCATTCATTCACAAAGTCTACACTATCTCTATTAAACAAATATTTACAAGACTTCATACAGGTTCAAGCAAAAACTACAACATAAAGCTATAATTTTCTGACGTCAGCTGACAGACCTTTGAGTCATAACTTAGTCCAAAATGTTCTTCTAATCCAGAATAAACACTAAGTCTCCTGTCTCGTACTTAAAAAATCACATTGCAATTTTTATGAGTTTTGTGAACTCAATGAGTGAACCATCATTGATGATTTCATCGGATTCACATATACAAATTACACACAGAATATGAATATTTCAAAATACTCGCACTATGATGGCACATCATTTTATCAATGCGAATCAGATCATATATAAACACATACAAATGCATATGAGACTCCACATTCGTTATTAATGTTATGACCGAGTGCCTATTACATATACAAATAATGGCCCATTGGGCTCAGTTAGAAACATATATCACGAAGCATAGCTCTACGTGCCAAATCATATATCACGGAGCAAAGCTCTACGTGCAAGCGCTTAATACTGACAACTCAAGTCACAACGTCTTTATCTGAGCATGCATTTTATGAAATGCAACAATTTTAGAAAATCTCGTATATCACAATATTATACAAATGCTCAGGTAAGATTTCACAATCATCGGACCTAAGTCCGGCATTCAACATTCGTTGAGAATTCACGTAGCATAATACAATTAGAATTATCAAACAAATCAAAACACTTCCAATACATGCCCAACTACTAAACTCCTCGGACCTCAGGTCCGGAATTCAGAAACAACTCACAAACAGTTCAATAATATTAGAAGTGTAATAAATTAAATTTAAATTCAAATCAAATCAATCCTAGGAAATCATCTAGGTTGACTCACAGAACGCTCCAAGAAGCTATTGCCTAGATGGCCTGGCAATGTCCGACTGGCGTTTGATGTGCTCCTCTAAAACACACACAACACATTCACAAATATCACATTTTTGCACAAATGTACAAGTATTCTTTTATGCACATCAATGTATAGAAAGTATGCACAATGCATGTTCAATGACAATTCTGGGTATCTTATTGTAATTCTCATCATCAAATCGATCAGATATCAAAGCCCTAATTAATATCATTTGTACTTATAATTTGACCAAAATAAAACAATGTGAAATCAATTTCATAACCTAATTGACCACTTCAGATTTTCTACCCACATGATTTCGAGTTAACTTTACATAATTAATTTGATAGGATAAATGACAAAATTAATCAAAATATTATTTTCAACTCTGCGAATACATTCAAGATCTCATCTATGATCATAGTCACTAATTAATCCAAACAAAATTGGAGCACTATATTCTTCAATACCACGACACTTTCGAGGGGTATTTTAACTCTAACAAATATTGCTAAAACGCTAAGTACCCATTATTAGTTTTCGTAATTTCTTAAGTACTTAATTCGTCAATGAAGTAAAGAAATCAATTTCATAACCTAATTGATCACTTCAGATTTTCTACCCACATGATTTCGGGTCAACTTTGCAAAATTAATATGATAAGGTAAATGACAAAATTAGGTAATACTTCCTTCTGGAAAGTTGTTCTCCAAGACATTATGATTGTAAGTTTTCTTTTGTATCTAAAATGGGTCTAAATGGCTATTGTAACACTTATGAATGGAAATGTTTTTTAAATAAAGTGGGCCCGATTTGATTAATGATTTCCGCATACGTGTACATTGTTTAAAAAAACAAAAGTTTTGTAATGAATTTTGACTGAATGATCGTTCTAGCATGTCACTCTTACGGGGTACGTACTCGGATATCACTCAGGATGTCAGGTATATGTCCTACGAGAATGGAGTGCTACATTACATGCATTATGTGTGGAAAAATTGAATCCCAAGAACACATAATTCACTCGTGCGCTCATGCTTATCAAATATGGAATAGACTCATTCCACAAGTAAAACACATTACTTTCTTCTCTAAGCTCTTTCCTGACTGGATGTCTTCAAACCTACAAGACAACTTTGAAGTTGATGGCATTACTATTGGAAAAATTTGTCCTTTCCTATAAAGTTTAACAACTATTAATTGCATTTTTCAATTTTTCAATTTTTCAATAAATTATTGATTAAGTTACATATTTTGATCCAGATAAAAATAATAAAGTGACCCAATAAATGATCTAAATCAATGGGCCAAAGTCCAGGTGGAAAATAGATCCTAATTAGTATGGACCAGACCCATATCGGCCTTGTGATGGGGAAGCATAAGGTGGAAGTCATATATAAAGGTTAAGGTCTCCTATAGTTGCTCATATCAATCGTAAGCTTAAGAATTCTCTAACCTATTAAGAGAGCTTACGTATTAAGAAAACTGTAGAAAGGTATAAACTTTGTGTCGAGAAACACTTTCCATAAAGGTCCTAGGAGATTCGTAATCGTTTAGAGCATGGAAACGGCATCAGAATCAGACATGGAATCGAAATCAGGTGTTCTGCATTACCTTCCTTTTTTATATTTTCATGCATGATGCTAGGTACGTATTAAGGTTTGTACTACTTATTACATGTGGTATCAAAGCAGTTATGTGATTGGATTGTTGGAAATGAACATTTTTTAGTTTCTCATCTCATATGGTTTTCCTCAATTTTGGATTCTTTTTCAGTTTTTTTAATGTATATAATTACATAAAAGTGGTATACATAAGGCTAGCTATGAAAAACGGGTTGAAAATGGGCCGAATGAAGAGAAAAACAAAATCCCAAGATGCCAATCGTATGCCACTACCTGTGTTTTCAGTGTTGGTAGGAGAGGAAATGTAGCCTATCGCTGTTACAGTATTCGTGGGTAGCGGCATACGATTGGTGTGTGCAGTGCACTCACCAACCGCATGTTGATACGTTGCTCCAGCAAGCAACAATCACCGCGACCTATGCTCACATCACGTGTCGCGCACGTGCCAAATCTGTCTATACTGGTGGCACATTAGATGTGTTAGACCTTGTTTCTAGAGCCCAACTTTTGTGGAATAACATAAGACTTGAGAGTGCGTATTATCTTGTAGGGTTGTTTCAATGAATCCTCCTTAGCCAACATCAGTTCATCTTCATTCTTTGATACATGAGTGTTGGGCCCCAATTCTGAACTATTCTTGTATTGAGGTAGTATTCTACTGCTCATTAAGTGTTAGGACTCCACCCTCATGAGTCATAGGCTTGGCGTCCTAAGTGACATCTGAACGAACATCCCATAAGCGTGGCTTGCCCACACCAGTCAAAAATCTAAAACAAACTCATTTCTTCTATTCCAAAACAGATTTTTGAAAACCTCCAACTGGAATTACACTTTGTCTTCTTCAGAACATTTGTTCCCTATTGTCTTAAGTTTCTAATGATATCAAAATCATTCAATTTGGTTCAGATATCTAAAAGTTATACCCCAAACATTTTTGGGCTATTATTAAACTAGAACTGTACACTATAATCATCTCATTTGGATTTCAAT
>JANIPM010000009.1:2929936-2942457 GCA_027478405.1 Erythroxylum cassinoides
TATGGAAGTGTTATAGGTATAGAAATGTGTTTGATTGTGATTGAATTTCGGACGGGAGGTCCGATGATTATGAGTTGTGTTTGGGGATTATAGATGTGAGTTTAAACCCTTTGCAGGTTTTGGGTTGTTAAAATACAACCGTTATGCTGCCCAAATTTTGTTAAATAAAGAATGTGTGTATGAATAGGAATTAGAATAAGTTTTGTTATAAATGATATTGAGATATTGCATAATTAAGAATATTTTTATGAATTGAGTTTTGATTGAGGATAAGTTTCCAAAAGAGGAAAAATGTTTTGAGGTTGTGAAATTGTTAAATTCCATTTAGAATTTTGTATTGCTTAGAAATGTGGGCACGCTTTTAGAAGCGTGGGCACGTTTTTGAGTAAAATGAATATGATGAAAAAGAAAAAAAAGTATCCCGATTTCGGATTTGGTTTTTGTCTTACAGGTTTCCAACGCGATAGTTTTTCTATAAGTGTATGTTATCGGATGTCGGAATTTGTATTTCAGTTCGATTGCATCGTTTATTTAGTTTGTTTCTGAGCCAATTCGATTCGACTTTGTATTCGATTCAATTTTGCTTCTTTCGCTTCCACCACTTTGCTTTCGTTTCTGTTTTCTATTCTTATCCAGTTGGGGTCTGATCTCGAGATCGGATCCCAACAACTTAACCAATAAAAAGATCTATGACTCACTAACTCAACTAATATTTGAATCATTCATTCAACATTTGCTGTCCAAGAGACAACGAACCTAGTTCAGTAGAAGCAAAAATAATTGCACTTAGAGTAAACCTATTAGGAACATATTCACACACAAGCATATCCAAAAACAAATCTATAGCCTCTCTTAGAAAGCCTGATTGTTGAAATCTAGTTATAAGCAAAGTCCAAGTTATCGCATTCTTATAAGGCATTTTATCAAATAACTTACATGCAGACTCAAAATCAACCTTTTGAGAATTAAATAAGGCAAGTCTCGTAGGTTTAAAAATTATTGATATTTTTAATTTTTTTTAAAAAGCAAGCTCATATTGCCAAGTCAGATATAATGCCCCTAGAAGAAAAATTAATATTAAAAATTATCAGGTAATTGTTGACCTAGCAAAAAACTGATGATCGTCAGTTTTCCTTATTATAAGGTTATATTTAAATGTTTTCTAAATGTTAAGGCCTTATTTGTGATCTCTGAAACCTTAGAGTTAAATTTGTTAATTGATATTTGAACCTTATAGTCAAATAAATAATTTTTACAAAATAAAAAATAAAAGTAGAAACAAGAATGTTTTGTTATAAGTTAATTCTTTGTCAAGCATGTAAAAGGTTGTCCAGTTAAAGTTTTGAGTCTAAGTAAAATAATCTTGAAGCATAAATCACCATTAACGAGAGAATGACGAGTAAGAGGATGCTAATGAAGTAGAGTTCCTAAAAGACGAGAGCAGTAAAGCCAGTATGAGCCGAGGGAAGGTGTGCAGGGTAGTAAGACTCTGATATCTGGACCTACGTAGTGATATAAGTAGTGCAATTGAATAAAATAATTTACCTTAAAACTTGAAGCATGAATCAATGAGTAATGTAATTGACTTTTAATGCAAAAAGAAAATGTTAAAAATTGAAATTTACAATGAAAAGTTAAATTTAATAAACCATATGAACAAATAAAAATAATGTATTTGATGACTCTTTTAAAAATTAGATTGATAATATAAGAGGTTTAAGATTTAATTATTTAACCGGTAATAAAATACATATATAATAAAGATTGAACAAAATTAAATGTTTAAAATAAGATTGAAGAAAAAGAGTATCCTTGTTCATCGAACAGGTGAAAGCTTAATTGAAAGAAACTGTTAAATAAAATTTAACATGTTTATTTTAATTATAAAATTGATTAATTTTATTAATAAAAATATTTACATTAAAAAATCAATTAATAAAAATTGCAATTCTTATTAATAAAAATATTTAAATTAAAAAAAATCAATTAATAAAAATTGCAATTCTTTTTTCTTAAAATATGGTTCAACTATATTTTATCATTGTTTACCAATTTTAAACAAATAACAAAAGAAAATAAAAAAAGAAAACCAAACAAGGTGGTTTGCTAGAACCGAAGGCTTGTAAGTTATAATAACGCCGCCACCAGGTGTGTTCATTAATGGACCCAAGTTGCCCAATTGATTCAAAGTGCGCTTCCCTAATTTCGGCTCTTCTCCATCCTTCTCCTCCTCCCCAAGTCCAGGCAATTTCTTTGTCTTTTTAATTGCTACTGTTTGTTCCCATTGTTGGTAGTTTTTTTTTTCTCCCCTTATGAATGGTCATTTTATATGTTCAGGAGTATTTTGGTGAGCTTATATCCGCAAGGCAATGCCCTGGTATCCATGTCAATCAAAATGGCGACTTTGGAAAGGGTACTACTGCTACTTGCAGTGTTATTGTGTCATTTGATGAATTTTAGTAAACTTTTCAATGTCCAAGGAAATAAATTGTTCATCATAACTAATTGATTCTTCATATTGATGTGGGGAGGCTTTCTACTTGGAGGCAAGATTTGGGTTGAGTATTTAATTTTTTTGGGGTCATGGGTCAAATCTCAAAGTTGCTTACTTGATAGAGTAGACAAGTGTATTAGAGGTTTAAGCTGCTTAATGACCCCAGTTGCAAAATCGACATTCTCAGGTGTCTATGCTAACAAGGAGTTTAAAGAAGGAGAACTTGTTTTGAAGGACCTAATGCTAGTAGGTCTTCAGCATCCTTCAAACAAGGTCTGGTCTGTTTGACACAAGTATTTCTTTTATTTCCTTTATTTATATATATTCTGCTTGAGGAGTGTTATTAGTTTTCCCAGAAAGCATGCAGGTTTATAACTTTAAACTTTTTGTTATTTTCATTTTGCAGATTGACTGTCTAGTATGTAGTTTTTGTTTCCGATTTATTGGCTCGATAGAAATTCAGATTGGGAGGAAACTTTATTTGAAAAATTTAGGTGTCTCCTCTAGTAATGGATGTGGTAGGGAAAAGTACGTTTCAAAATATCATTCCTCTGTTGGTTCATCTAGCGAGGAAGATGATTCTTGCATGGAAGACAGTGCTCCCAGTAGATCTGGGCCTAAAGTTTCTCTGCATAATGGGGTTGCAGAATCATTAATGAACGGTGAACTCATACTGCCTCACTCGGACGAGTTTTCCTTGCCCACAGTTGTTTCTTGTCCCGGAGGATGTGGAGAAAACTTCTACTGTAGGTAATGCACCTTGGTGTTCTTTCATGTTCCCTCTCGCTCTCTATCTTCTACATTGAAAATGGGGTAGTAACTTGAGGAAATATAGTTAGGCCTTGTTGATACACTAGCTAGACCTAGGGCTATGTGTATGATTGAGATGGTGTCCCCCCTTAGCTGAATAGATTTTCCTCATTTTGTCAATTCCAATTCTAATGGTGTATATCCAAACACTTTAGTACGACTAAAGGCAGCATTGACTTGAGCTTATGAAAAATACACTTGGTCCAATTCTTCTGCTCACAACTTGTTTCAATGAACATATTGAAAAGCCTGTGAGATTAATCGGAGTGCTGATATGTTTGGTGAAATTACTGTATAAATGTCATTAGGGGTTAATGACTTAAAGGACAAGTAAAAGTATTGATCAGAAATAAGACGATATAGATTCAAGCGATAAATAATGTCAAAAAATAATGTTAAAATTATTTTTCCCGATATCAGGTCTTTAAAAATTAATCAAACACATCAAAAACTGTCTTGTGTCCAAACCTTCTTGCGGAAACCCAAAAGCAGTACTAATGCAATTCCAAGCACACACATAGGCATTGTCATCAGTTTGATAGTTTCTCTTATAATATTTGAAACTGCTTTTAAAAAGTCTTAAGTCAGTATAATGTGGATAAACATGTTCAAGAAAGAAAAGAAATAAATTTCATTAGTTTTTGCTCACTTAGTGTCATGTACGAGGCTTACTAATTCTGGCTTATCAATTATTGGTGATTCATGCTTTTTTTTCTAACTTCAAATGAAACCTACCATTTGCCTTTTTCAATATTAGGCGTCCAGATTGAACTAATCCCGTTAATTGTGTGGCCAATATGTCTATGGTTGTAGCAAATCATGTGCAGAAGCAGATTGGAATTCTTCTCATTGCTTACTTTGTACTGGGGCAAGGTCACAATCACTATGTAAGGAGGCACTTTTGGGATTTATACAACATGCCAATGGTAAGGACTAAATTTCAAAATTATTTCTTCGAACAGATTTTTATTTCATGTTTTGATGCTTGTTCGGTCTATTTTCCGTCTTTCAGAAACAAATGATATTTTTCTTCTTGCTGCCAAGGTATGCATTATTGAACTTTATTGGTAAAACTTTCCATTTATTATGTCCGTTTTCTCAAATGAGCAACTCAACTAATGATTTATCTTTTAAAGTGTATATCACAAATTTACTGCTGGTAGAAATATATGAGATATGGTCTTAGTGATGCATTTGTTAAATTAAAATAATCCCCATTGTTAATTGTTTCCGTGTATGTCCTTGTTTAGAAACTTTTGGTGTCATATAACCTAAGTTCTATGATTGAATTTTATAATCCATGATTTGCTAGATTGGGTGGCTTTGAGAGAATAGTGGTAATTAGGTAAATAGAACCCCTCACTGGCATTTGAAAACCTACATCATATGAAGTATTACTACCATTCCTTCCTATGCTTTCATCTTGCTTTCAGTAGCAGCTATCATACTGCTGAAATAATAAGCTTTAGGTTGCATAAAATATGCACATAGTCACTAAAGTTATATGAGCATGTTCCGGAACTATATAATACCTTATCACTTTACATCTTTCCTTTCAATGCATTGAATTATGAGTTCATTTAAGTTCTCGAGTTATTATATGAAAATAGTACAACTCACCCTTAAGATTTACCTAAAAATTTAAGTAAAGTCCTAACAATTTGACATTTGCCGGTCAACCCTAAATGTTATTATATGTTGACAAAACAAGCCTTATTTAGACAGATCTTAGTAATAGCATCGGAACAAGTTTTTATAAGGGCTTATTTATACTACTTCAGGGGTACATTACTGAATTTAAATGTATTAAAGGGCTAATTTGCGATTGTTTGGTAATGATAATCTAATATGTTAATGTCAAAGGTACTTATCCATTAAAGATTAGAAATGTTAAACGCTTATTCATATCTTTTGCCTATAAAAGGATCTGCTCAAGATATAACATTTTAATTTGAAATCAAATGTGTTGTGATGATTTGAAAATTTTGTTTAATTGGTAATGCTAATGAGTGAACTTTTGTTCTATTAGAGAGTGTTATCAAACAGCTTGATTATGCTACTAAAATATAGTCCACTCATATTTAACTGAATATTTTAGCATGTCAATTTCAGGCAATTTCATACACCATTATGAGGTATAGAAAGCTAAAAGCTGCTTATTTAAAACATCATGACATTTATTCTACATCAGATGAGATGCCTTTGCTTTTGGAGGCATGGAGGCCGATTTCAATTGGATACAAGAGAAGGTAAATAGTTCTTTTAGTTCTAGCTATTAGTGCTTTATTCATTAAAGTGTGTTGATGCTTATTCAAATGGATTAGTTTTGATAAAATTAAAGATTATTACTATTGATTCATTTGAGGTTATTCCATGGATTGGTTGGAGTTTGGTTGATCATGCTGCGGCAAACAAAACAATGGCTTTTGAAAAGTCAAGCAAACACTGGCTCAAACTGCATTTGATTTTTCAGGTGGTGGGATTGCATTTCATTGCCAGATGATGTTGATTTCTCTGATGAATCTGCTTTTAGGATGGAAATACGGGAACTTGCATATGCAGTAAGATTTTGGAATGCATAGAATGATATTAACTAAAACTCCTGATTAATCAGTCTGTTAAGTGCTCCTGTCAGTATGGTCATAAATGGTTCATTAACTATGATTTAATGAGATGATATGATGTTAAATCATGCAAAATTGGTTATCTTGTGCAGTGTTGCAACTTACATCAACTTTCTCATCTGTGATATGTACTTTGGGAGTTTCTCAACAAACCTATATCTTCTTTTCTCATCTTCTGAGTCCAGCAGAGTACTTTTACAACTCCAACAATTGAAGTAATTGAACAACAATTTTTCATCAACAGCTGCAATTAGTAGTTAAGATATGAATGCTTCAAGCATGCTAATAAAATTAGGCTTTTCAATTGCATTTTTATGCATAGGTGAGTTTCAATGTTGAATGGCCATGTGATTGAAATTTCATCGTTTTAAAAAATATATCTGCTAATTCTAGCTCATTTTAAAGATGTGGTTTATCAATCCTACCATATGCTTCTTCTTGTAATGCATCTTTGGTGAAACTGAATGCATGTTACTATTACTTTCTAGAAAAAATATCTAGGCCCCGTTGTCCTAATGACAATTTTGACTTTTGCAGTCATTGCAACTTCTGAAGGATGCTATCTTTGACAAAGAGTGTGAGCCATGTATCCATTCCCCTGTCTTAATTCAATTGATGAATCCTTTTGAGAAGATATATCATTTTATGTCATATCTTTTATTTATTTATTTATTTTTGAAATCCTTGACATTTTAAAGTATTCTCTCTTGAGATCTATGGGAATATCATTGGCATGTTTGAGCTAAATAATCTGTAAGCTTCCCAATCATATCAGCAAAGTTTCTGTAATACTTTGAAGAACTTAGAATAGTCTCGTAACTTATAGATTTGCAAAGACGTTATAATATTTTGAAATTCAAAATTTTCAGTGATCTGGTTGTGGAATCTCCAGTGGAGGATTATTTTCTTTACATTGATGATCTACCACATCCTGACAAGGTTAGGAAATTGTCATTCTATGTTCCTGACATTTTGAAATTTTAAAGTTCCATGTTATTTGTGGCAGAAAAAGGCTGAGGAAATTACTCAACCACTTTTAGATGCACTTGGAGATGACTATTCAGTTTGTTGCCAAGGTATGATTACTAGCGGACCTTGCTTTGTCAGTGAAGCTAAAGATTTTTTTTTTTTCATGTTCGATCATCAAGTTCCCTAAACATTTATGTTACATTTTTCCTCATAATGCTACTAGTTTAGTGATATTTGTTCAAGCGAATAGAATAGCCAAAGGCTTGACTTCTCATAAGATGTTTATGTAGCAGAAGACAATTATGATGTGCTTGTAAATGGAACTATTGATTGATGCCATCCTCGAGTCTGTTGGCATCCTTATATGATCAGGAGCTTAACTTGTAAAAGCGTTCATCTCATCCAATTGTACATGCAAAGTATGAAGTTTTAAGGTCTTAATTTTGTGCAGCGAGCAGAGAGAAGATAGCATTTGCACTCGCAATGACACATTGTACTTTGAACTGAAATATTTAATACAAAGCTGGAATTAAACCTTTAGTTTCTTCAATCTGGTATCTAATCTGGCAGTCTTCAAACATCTATACATTCTGAAATTTTAATGAGACGACTAAAATGTCCCGTCCCTGAAATGCAAATTTAAACCTAATTCTTTGAGCTATGACTATTTTAAGTTAGTTAAATTAAAAGAAGACCACCTATGCCACCTTGTTATCCGAAAAACACCGGGAGTTCTGAATTTCATTCTAGAGTTTCTTGTAGGTCCTTTTGTCCATGTTTTACTATACAATTTATAATTCAATCTAATTTCATGTTTTCAATAAATTCTTTTAAACAGAAAAGGTAGAAGTGAGTTAAATTGCAGACAGATATGTAGAAAATGACTTATTTTGCTGAATATCAAGTTATAGGGACCTATTGGGCTAAATTCAGTAAGGAAGCTTTTCAAGAAGCAGCTAAACCAAAGTGGCTTAATGTAATTGATTCTTTATGTTACTCTTTCGCATATCGAATGGTGCACTTTAAATGGATGGATTGTCATCTTGTACATAAGACAATTATTTTTAGTTTGTTTATTCTTTTCCCTCTGACAGTTATTTGATGGTATTTTTGTTTTCTCTTGATACATCCTTAGCCCTTTTGTATGTTTTATATATAAGTTAGTTGCTTGATGATCAGGGTATTGATCTTCGATTTTTTTCCAAGGTACGGCATTCTATCCATTACAAAGCTGCATGAATCATTCCTGTTGCCCAAATGCAAAAGCTTTCAAAAGGGAAGAGGTATATTTAAAGAATGCTCCTACGTAAGGTGCTCTTTTGGATTCTGCCAAGAGCCGTTCATTTTTTCCTTCACCAAAATGTGGGGCAGATTGCTTATGAAGTGCAGAGTGTTTGTATTCTTTCAGGATTATGATATTCTAATTTCGTATTTTTCTCCATTGTAGGATAGAGATGGCCAAGCAACTATAATCACCGTCAGACCCATTTCCAGGGGAGAAGAGGTTATTTGATCAAATCTTGTGTCTGATTCTTAGTCCTGTTTATTAATTACCAGCACAAGAAGAGCTTGACTATGCATATATACGTGATAACAGAATGGGCTGTAACTGGTCTTTTCAGGTTACCATTTCATACATAGATAATGATCTTCCATTTGAAGAGAGGCAAGCATTGCTTGCAGATTATGGGTTCAAATGCAGTTGTGCCAGATGCTTGGAAGAAGGATCAAGGTAGTTGTGAAGAACAATGAGAAGCACTGGAAACAATAACGCAAAGCATAGAATTTCAAGCTTTGCTGACTGTGTCACGGCCTATCACTTCCAATTTGATAAACATAATTATCAGTTTGAACAAAACAAAGTTGGGTTTATTAGATTTCATGGATAACATAATTATGAGTTTGTCAAAAAACGTACCTTACTGTTGATTTAGATACTCATTATAGATTTATTTATATTATGCAAATATTATTAAACGATAACATTACTTTACAATTTTTTATAAGTTTAAACAAAAATATAAGCTTATTTCAAGCTTAACATTTAATTGGACTAAAAGATTTAACATCTTGAGAGAATTTTTGTATGAAACAAAGTTTAAACTCTTGAAAATTTTGGTTAACTTAAAAGATTGAAGCTCATGAGTTTGATTAGAGTACGAAAATTTTCATATGAATCAAGTTTAAAATATCAAAATATTTTGGGTTACTTTGAATTTTAATAAAGCGGTTTAAATATGGTGAATTATAAATTTTGGCTTAGTTTAACTTGTTGACAATCAATAAACTTGGATTGGATTCGACATACATCATTACTAGTTCGATTTAAAAGAGATTAATACAAAAATTATATAATACAATTTATTAATTATTTTATTCAATCTATTTTGATCATGACTTGGTTTATGTAATATTTGTTCAATTTATTATTAGAATGTAAAATTTTTAGTTATGTTATATATTTATGAACAAACACATTTAAATAAAGTGGATAATTGTCTCTCAATTGATGCATGGATGAGATTGAAAATCTATTAGTCTTTTGCAATTCCAAAAGTAAATAGAGTTTCAACTTGGATTAAGTATCAAGCTAAATGGATATGACATTAGCCTACTTATAAATATATCAATGTTGGAGCTATGTGTTTTAAGAAAATAAAGTTACTTTCATATTATTATAAAAATAAATGTGAGAAGCTAAATACGATAATTATGAGATTTAGAGTATATAAATCCAAATAGCATTGTAAGAGGAAAAGACTCTAGAACCATAATGAGACTGACTATGAAATTCTTGAAGAGGTCCAAAAAACACTCAATATAAGATGAAACAATGATGCATGATTTGTGAAAGAGAAAGAACTCTTTAGTCCTATTGTATTGCTAAGTAGTATGAATAATAACATCATATGAGAGTTTAAGAGATATGCCAAGGACATATGATCTACTTTTTGTTGAAATTTTATCAACTAAATTATTTGATACTTTTACAAATACAAAGTCATTTGGGAAAAAGTCATACATAATTAAAAAGTGTAGGATACCAGCCATGATTTATCATATAAATAGTAAGTGCAAATGATTATATGATCTTTCCCTAATTAGGGCCATATAAAGATACAACTCATCTATGATGAGGATATTATAATGATAAAGAATGTTATAGAGACATCTATTTTCAAAAGTACAAACTCTTATATTTTTAAACTAAATAAGTGCATATGGCTAGATTTGGCACACAAAGTGCTAAATAAAGGAAGAGGAAGTAAAACAGTGCAACTAAGCGAAAAAGAAGTAAGAAAATTTTCCCCCAACTATCTGAATTCCAAAAAGTTTAAGACTAACTAAAACGGCAAATAAAAGAGCCCTTTCTAAAAGAAAATATGAAAAGATTCAAATGTTATAATTATGACATATAGGTGTCTTGGAGCCTATAAAGAACTTATGAAAGCATAGCTAATGGAGGCTAGTTTTCTATATATGTCTCTAGTTTTGCTTTTTAAATGAGTCACATCTATCATAGACAGGCTAGTTTTCTATATATGTCTCTAGTTTTGCTTTTTAAATGAGTCACATCTATCATAGAATAGTAGTCATAAACTATACAATGAAAGAAAGAGATACATGTATAGAATAATATGACATGTAAAAATACAAAAACACCAGTATAATTTCCACTGGCATGCAAAATTTGGAAAGGTTGAGTATTATGTAGTCTTACTTCAAACTAATAGCGAGATTGTTTCCAATAACAAAAATAACTTCAATAACGATGTTCCAATAGGAATTCTGCTAAGACGTAGGGTTAAAGGAGGTCCAAAAGTACATAATCTTATCTGTAACTAGTAGAAAGGCTGTGACATACAACTATATAGAATTTTGATGGTAGCAATTTTAGAGTTAAAATTTAAGAAATTGTCACTTACAAGTTAGTCATTAGTAGTGATTGATGTACCATCCTATATGATGTACTATTTTCTTTAAATTTGATGGGATTTTATCTTATTTTAATTTTATTTAATGTTTATTTAAATTTTTACATAGTAATATAATGAATATCTTCTTGAAATCAATTACTATATGCATGGTTTTATATTTGATGGTTTGTGATATTATATGTTATTTATTAGATAAATGGTAAAAGTTACTCTTTCTATATATATATATATATATATACACACTAATGCCAACATAATTTATTTCATGCTAGACTAAGTCATATTAAAGTAAATAAAATTAGATGATTGGTTAATGAAAGTCTACTATGTAACTTACATAAAGTATAATTGTCTATTTATGAATCTTATTTGTTGGCAAAATAATATCAAACTCATTTAACAAGAGATAAAGAGCTAATTAATTAGTAGAATTAATTTATCATTGTATCAGTGATTCATTAAATGTGACAACAATGCATAAGAGTATGCATATGATTAATTTTATTTTGATATATTATTTCTCTTAATCAAAATCATCATGTTGTCTCATGAAATATATTATTTTAATAGATAATCAATTATATAAGAAATAATCACTTTAAAAATCAATAGAGAATATTTACATGCAAGCTAAATTAAGGTGATACCTAAATAAATAATTTATTATGTAAGTTAGAATACCACAATATTATAAAATATATAGAGATAGGAGACTATTGAAAATTTGGGGAAGAAAAGGAAAATCTAGATAAGATCTTTTTGGATATTTTGTCAATGATGGCTATAAGTAATTATTTAATCACTCACTTAACCGATGATTCATACTATGAAAGAAATATGAATTCTTTATACTTTTTTACTATATTTTCTACTTTTAAGATATGTAAAGTTATTATTTCATTAAACATTGTCCATTTTCATTTTCTCTTCCTTTGACCTTTCAAGATTTACACATTCATATCTATATTCATATTGCAAGGAACTAAAGATAAGTTTTGTCATCGACACAATACATAAAAATAAAAAGTTAATAGTATAATAGTTTAGGAAAAAAAGAAATATAATTTTCATACATAAGAAAAACAAGTTTACATAATATAGAAAAGTCACTATTTGCATATTGACGTATAAATATCAATATCTTTTATATTGTAGTTCATAATGCAAAGTAAATATGGTCATAACATCAATATCATTAATAGTTCTAATTTTTGAAAGTCCAATATGTTAAGATATGGGTTATGACACTTTGGGCATCATTCATAATTAGACATATTTGATAATTTGAAGAATATTATTTTGCTGAATATTCTACCTTATGTGGGACTCTTCGAAGATGATGTTTATTTGGGATAAAAGTCCTAGACATGATAGGATTTAATTGAAATCAAATCACCATATCTTGTGTAACACCCCACTCCCGCATGACCTGAACCCGACATCGATGGTAATATCCGAGTCTGTGTCCCGCGAGGGTAGCGTGCTACATCACTTAGTCAAAAACTCACAATACTTTTTTTAGCATACGCGAAAATCAGGAATCGGAAATTTGGGCCCACTTTTATCCAGAAACATTTTCATTTATAAGAGTTGTCAAAGTTTTGTTTTCAAATACCAGAATTTTGATTAGCCCATTAAAAAAAAAACAAAACATATTACACTTGGATCAATCTATTTTGCAAAACC
>JANIPM010000009.1:2942557-2956640 GCA_027478405.1 Erythroxylum cassinoides
GATTTTCTTCTTGAATAAACACGCAGAGGCTGAGGTGTATCAAGTACCAATAAGTTTGGATGAGAGAAGAGGCCAATTTGGAGAAAGAGGAGCAATTGAAAAAGAAAGCACCATAAAGAGTTTAAAGAGAGGAAGGAGAGGAGTTAACTATGGAAAACCAAGACAAGAGGTAACATTGAAGGTAAGAAAAGGATAGCTTAATAAACAAAGACAGGTGAAGAAGAAATTAGAAGAAACACAACTAATAACTTACTAGAAAAAGAATTCTTTTTTAAGATGATTAAATGAAAAATATTTCAGTTAAAAGAATAATTAAAAAACAAAAATAATTTAAAGAGATTAATACTTAACTTACAATTTTTAAATAGATTTTTTATGTTCTTTTTAAAAGATCCTAAATTTATTTCATAATTTACTGTTTCAAAATGATGTTGGAATTACTTAAATTGCATAAAAAAATCTAAATATCGGTAAATAATATTTTGAATTATTTAAATTCTACTATTTCTCAAATAATATAATTATAAAAAAGAGGAAAACAGTAACATAACGAACACAGAACAAGAGGCGTCTTGGACTCAAGCGCTCGATCGATCACGGTGTTGTTTGTGGGATGGGAATGGCAGGGCTGTGAGATCAATCCAACCTCAGTTAGCTCACAGTCTCACTATATAACACAAAACATATCCTTTTGTTTCTTTACGGTTCCTCTCTCGTTGTCGTGTTCTGTGCTGTTCTGTTGCGGTATAATTTTATCGTTTTAGTAATAGTGGTCGGAGGGTGGACGGCGGCGGATATTAGAGCGTAGGAATGGCAGAATCATCGAAGGAAGAGATTTTCCAGCTAATCAAACGCTTTGGGGCTTATCTAACCATTAAGATGTCCAATCTCTTCTCTATCTCACTTCGCAACCTGGTAAGTGCAACCCACCTCTTTTTCTTACTTGTTTTTGCCTCGATCTGTACGCCTTTTTGTTCCTTTTGGATTCTTCATGTTTCTATTCACCCTGTTAATTTTTGGCGAATTTTGTGGAGTTTCTGCGTTTATTACTGTTTAGAGATCGATAATTTGGGTTATTAATCAAAATACTTTTTTTTAGGTATTTGATTGATGGTCAAAATAATTTTTCTTGAAAAATACAGCATATGGTGCTGGGAAAGTTCATGAATTGTAATATCTTTGCTTTTATTTTGGATTCAGTGATTGTTCATTTTTGCTTAACAATGTCAACTGTAAAAGTTATTATTCAATCTTTAGCGAGAGTCCGGAGACGATCACTGTCAACTAAGTTCGTATCATGATTATGAATGGGTATTTTTGTTGTTTTTTATAAGGTCTAATATTGTCTATTTTGCAGCTCACCATTACCCACTTCTGTTTAGCATTCTCTCTGTTGCTCTTAACATCAACTATAATTATAGTATGTTTTTATACCTGTTTCGGAGGACATTGAATTTTGAATTGTCAAAACTTAGCTTCTGGTTTCTAGGGCACGAAAGTACTTAATGTTACCAGACTATGTTGCGGAGGATTCAACTTGGTAGTTTAATGCCCAGTTGCTGTTTTTGTCGTTGCTCATAAATGGTTGTATGCACTTGTATTATTTCTTATTTAGACATCTGTTGTATTCCAGCCTTCTTAAATGATGACTTATAGACCTCCTAAATGCAAATTTATCAGTCTTATCTGTTTTTGTGGAATTGCCTACATATATCTTCTGTGAGGTGTACTCTTGATGTGGTGTCAAAATACATTTGTGATTCATTACCATTTTCTTTTTGGTGATAGGATTCTCGATCAGTTGGAGCTATAGCAGGGTTTGCTGTTGCAATTGTTTTTACCTGGAGATTGTTGAGGTCACCTGCTGGGGGTCAAAGAAGGCAACCAAAACGCCAAAGTCCCACAACTGGCAGTTCTGGTGCCACTACTCAATCGAGTCCAAGTTCAATGCCTTCTGGAATTTGTTCTTCTTCTGAGGATTTGAGGGCACAAAATGTTGTTGATGAATTCTTTCAACCCGTAAAGGTAGTTTCTTTTTCCTACGCTAAACTACAGTTCCTAGAGATACAAAGGTTGTCTATTCTTATCATTCTTTGCCCTTCCTTTTCAGCCGACATTGGGCCAAATTGTCAGGCAAAAATTAAGTGAAGGGAGAAAGGTGAGAAACACTGTTTTAGACCTATTTTGATTATTGATTGGATATTTCTTTGCCTGCCTGCTGCCTTTTTTGTTAGCATCAGTGGAGGTGATATACTTCTTGATTTGGGATTATTTTATAAATCATGGGTCTGAGTACTTATTTGGTGGATCTGGGGTGACAGACAACTTTATCTATTTTGTGCTATTAGCTTAATCATTCTATTTGTTGGTTGCATTTTATTAACAATGAGAGTAAATGTTTCTTCATATAGTTATAATACATACTATAATAGGATACAACAAGGAAACCCAACTGTTAGGATTGACTGATTCTACCCAAATGAACCACATAAGTTTTCTTATGGACAGTTAGTGAGTTCCTTTTGTAGAACAGAAAGGCTCATGTCCTAGTTGTAGTGCTTAAAACGATGCAATATACAAGGTTTAAATATTTACAGATTTTGAATCTCATTTTCTAAGCATAGATTACGTAAAAATGCAATATGGGGGCTTTGGAAAAGAGAGGCATTATTTGGTAGACCATCTGTAATCCATTACATGACGTACTGTGGAATTTCTGACTTACTGTGGAATTTCCTTCCTCTTGTTTAACTATGCATAACTGGATGCAATATGACTAATTTTTAATCATACTGTGTATCTAAATCCCTGTGGCATCAAGTGTATTTCTCTTGTTAAGTCTAGTTTCTTCAACTGCTATCTGAAGGTTATTTTGTGCTAAAGTAAGCAATCTAACATGTAGAAACATATTTCCTTGTTCTGCCTTTGCAGTCTTTTTCATTTTTGATATTTATGATTTAGTACTTCCAGGATTCTATATTATTTATGGTTTTTTGAGGTATCGATGTGCCTTTCGAAGCAATAAGCACACATGTTTCTCTTCTTAAGAAAATGATTGCTTTTGAGGATCCCATGGATTTATTGTTGTTCTGTGTAGGTAACATGTCGTCTGCTTGGCATCGTCCTCGAAGAAAGTACTCCAGAGGAGCTTCAGGTCATGAGATAATACTGTTTTTAAATTAAATTTATTGTTGAATGGGGTTTGTATAGACTAACATGATTTGTCTTACAAACAGAAACAAGCAACTGTGAGGTCCTCTGTGCTGGAAGTGCTCTTGGAGATTACAAAATTTTGTGATCTCTATCTGATGGAAAGAGTTCTTGATGATGAAAGTGAAGTGCGTGCAGACACCATATTTAAACAGTATTTTGTTGTTACTTTTGGAAATTAATTTTTTCTGTCTTCTGTTGTTTGTGATGCCCTTCATCATGTTTCTCAAGAAAGTGTTTCATGTCACATTGTGCTTGGCATCTTGATGCACAATTCTATCTTCCAGGATATGCAGTCAGTTATGGGCCTGCCTGAGTGTGCCATTTTTCATGAACTAAGCTTGACGTCTCACTGTTTTTTATATACATTTGGTACTTGGTCTCTATTTTTTTCCTAGCAGGTGTATTATGAGGATTTATTATGCTTTTTTGTGTTATATTAGTTAACATGTTAGTAGAGTTGTTTCAAACATATGAAATCAGTGCTATGAAAATCTGTAGTTCATCTGCATTAAGTATATATGGTTAACCTGTGCTTCTTGATCTTGTCAGTACTGGATTGCTTCACACTATTTTGTACTTGATGAATAACAAGTAGCAGTGAGATTATGGCCTATTTCTAAATTTACAACTGCAATAGGTCTTATTCTACCATGCCGTGACTCTTATTGTGTTGAATCCCTGTATCCTTTCCTTCTACCTCAAATTGGTCAATTTCATATGCTTTATATGATCTTTGCTCATGTTGATTAGTTGTTGCCTAAAATGTAACTGAAAGTAATTTAATTCTGGTTAATAATGAGGTCAACTCACTATAGTGGTGTAGTTATTTATTTGTGTCTAGATTTTTTTTTCCTTATTTTGTGCGATAGTTGTTAATGACTTGGATTGTTACAAGTTCTTGTCTTTTCTTTGTTCCTTCAATTGATTGATTTATAAATAATTTTTTTCCTGTAATATTCTATGCAGCAAAAAGTTCTTGCAGCTCTGGATAACGCAGGTGTTTTCACTTCTGGTGGCTTGGTGAAGGATAAGGTAAGTCAAAAGTTGATCATGCAGAATACAGATACACATTCTTAGGTTGTTTTATTGAGTTTGTTGCTTCAAAACTTTGTTGTCAGATATGGTGTTGCTCTAGTTAGGCATATGAAGCATTCTTTTAGTAAATTTGATTGAGCATAATTTGTTTCAATCCATTTCATTTTATGCTGCTGGTGCTTGGAAACTTTTAGGTAATGTCTCAAAAATTGAGCTTAGAGATGCTAAATTGACCCTTTACTGAATTTGAAAAGCCTCATGTGTTGCAAAGTTATCACACTCATTTACTTATTTGAGTTTTGATCGGTGGTTACATAATGAAATCAATTTTGCTAAAATTTTTAATTTGTGCATTGTTTCCAAAACCTTCCATACCCGACTCAAAAGACTTGGTTTTTAATTGTAGAACATTTCTCATTTGTTTGTATGTTCCCCTTACGTCTATCTCGTAAGTCTGTAAATTATCTTATTTGTCTATTTTCTATAGCAACATATTCAATTAGTTATTTTTTTCCTGTTTACCTCTTATTCAACTTTTAACTCTTCAATGTTTACGTTTTGGCATTTGATGACTTGGGCATATTTTCAAAACATTGGTTTTGACACTTGTACATTATTGATGTATTATATATATTACTTTTCTGGATGGCCTGAAAAATGCTAAATGATCTAGACACTGAATGGAGCCATTTGAACTGGGTACCGGGCTGCAGAATGACCTAATGTTATGTAACAACAGATAGAATGAAATTTTTTAACTACATAGATTGATCAACAACAAAAAGCTGCAATAATAAAATATAAGTCCAGCGAGAGAGGATGCTGCTTTCACCAAGCATTTAAAGAGTGTCCACAATTTGAACAATTGAGTAATTAAAATTTGACGAGTATTTGTGAGTATTACATTCTCCTGTAATGTTTTCAACTGCAAGGCTAATGTAATCTGTTGTCCAGAGTTTTCGAAGCAATCTTGATATGTGTTTTCTTTTATGTAAATTGAGTGGTCAAGTTAATTGCTTGATTGACTTCACACCTTGGAGAACTCCCATTTTTGCCATAAAAAGTATCTACATGCCAACAAGAAATTGTTGCAAATTTGGTTCTGCATGAAATTCCAAGGAGATGCTTTGAATAATTGAATACATGTAATTATGGCAAAACAACTCCTTCCTCCTTGCTTATCCTTCTTTAGAAAGATTTATCGCTAATATGATAGCTAGGGGCGCAGTAAGGATTCTGTGTTGGCATGTTGTCCTTTCCAAAGAGGTTTATTATTGGTTTTGTTGGGCAAGAAAACTTGCTAGAAAAAGCTGATGTTAATTGCTTGCACGCACACGCACACGCACACGCACGCACACAGAGACAGAGATATATATATGCTGAAACAACTTGCGTATTCTTTTACATTTTCCTCTTTAACGCCATCATGTCTTAAGCCATGAAAAACGCATGTGCAGGTTCTCTTTTGCAGTACAGAGACTGGCAGATCATCTTTTGTCCGTCAACTGGAGCCAGATTGGCATATTGACAGCAATCCTGAAATCATCATGCAGTTAGCTGTATATATGCCTTAAAACGCTTTTCTATTTACATCATTTGTTTTCTTATTAAGATCTACTGATTCTATGATGTTTATATACCTTTAAACATTTTTCTATTTAAGTCCTTTGTTTTCTCTCGAAGGTTTACTGTTTCTGTTTGTATTTTGGTTAGTAAATGTAATGACTCGAACGTGAAGTTTTGTTTTGTTTTTTTTTCTTCTTAACAGAGGTTTATCAAATATCAGCTGCACGTCTCGCACACAAAACCTGAACGGGCTGCTGCAAATGTTTTCAGCTCTCCATCATTGGAGCAGTTCTTTGGATGCATGTGATGCTACAAGTGGTAAAACGTGCAAATATAATTTTGAATCTAAGGTATATTGGTCTCTCTGTTCCAACTGATTATATAGGACTGTTCTTTAGCCACACTCCTCCAGTTGTTGGGTTTCTCAGGAAAAGTTGTATTCCGTTCACCATTTCATGGTCGATGTTTCTATTAATTTGAAGCTTGTGCATTAGGTTTGTTCACATTGGAGTTTAGACTGAAAAGTTTAATTCATGTTTGTAATATATCGTTTTGTGCAATAATTTTGGAGCTCAAGACAATTTGTAAGGGAATGATCTTATCTCGTGACACATGGCTTTTCTTTTTTTCTCTTTAGATCAACAAGTGCGTGAAGGCAATAGAGTTTTCCGGCTATGATAATAGAACTTCAAAAAATCAATCTATAGACGAGTCTTTAGTTTTTGGTTGTCTTAACAAATCGTTTTGGTGTAGTTTGACGTGTGTATTTACCAATTTATTATAGATGTCTTGAATTGCTTTTTTTAGTGTTCAATTTTTTGAAGATAAAACAATGGATTAATGCTAATCAACAAGAGGCAGTAATCCAGATTAGACAATGGTCACTCATGCTGAGAGCAGTATATATGGTCGGGTTGTTGAAGTCTTTAAAATAATTTTGATTTTTCAAACTTTTCTAATAGTCATAAAATTAGGTCGAATTTTTAGAGAGCTAAACATTAGTTTTTTAGTTTCAAGTAATAAAATAAAAGATTAATTAATTAAAGTTAATATGAAAATAAATTTAATTAACTAAATTTAAATATGAGAAAGTCAAGACTATCAAATTTCGATTTTAAAAAAGATCTCTTCTAATTGTAACATTGATTATTGGTTTAAAGAGAATATTTTTACAATTCAAGCAGTTAGTTGGAAATAAAATAAGATAGTCGTAACAAGTTTCAAAATTTTCTAAATGAATTGATTTAAACTTAGTATTCAAATTAAAATTTATCATTTATTAACTAAGTGTGATAACATATCAAACAAATGGTAGCGATAAATTTTGTGAAAAAGACTAAACCTTAAATTAAATAATTGAGATAGTTACAACTGTTCAATTTAATTTTCTTGCTTATCATAAATTAAATATAGAAATTTATAAATAACTTATTTACTACTTGTACCAATTTTTCATGACAATTACGGATCATTAAATTTTTGGATAGCGATAGAATAATCAATATTAAATTAAATTGTCAGATTAATCGAATATTAATCATTCATGAAATATGAGAACTGAAAATAAAAAATATTTGAATTAAAATGTAAATGAAAAGTTTGGAACACAAAACCTCACAAGGTTACAACTAGAGTTTTGAATCATCTTAAATCAGAACGATTAAGTTTGTCCACACATGACTTTTGTTCCAATAAGAAAAATAGAAAAAAAGACAAAGAATTGCAAAAAGCGTAAGAAAAGAGAGCCTTTTCTATTGTGAGGAACGCCCTTTTTATAATGTTTTTCGATCTAATCCTAATCTAATTCTAACTTTTAAAGATGTCTATTTAATATAAATTCAAATTTCTACATGATAAGGATAGATGGGGGTTTCCCAGTTAAACTCCAACTTTTCGAATAATCAACCTTATCCATTATTTATCTCCTAAAACAAAACAAGCATTAATTTTCATATTTAAACACCAAAATGAATCTAAAACAAAGGAGATAATATCAAATAATATAGCAAGATGAGATCTTATCAAATTCTCCCATATCGAACTCATGCTTGTCCTCAAGCATACATCAATTCAATACATTAATAATCTTCATAATAACCTCTCTTCTCCTTTCATGTTATCCAGAAATTTTCAAAAACTAATTCACATTTAAGGATTAAAATAAAATACCGATCAAGAGAATAAGCACTTATAGGATACATTATTAAAACATAGTATCTTTTCAATTCCATCAAAATCAAGTGAACAAGACTTGACACCCTCTCAAGAATTTCACTCTATACACTCAAAGTGTTTATGATTCACTAAGTTCTCAAACCAAAACATTGTAAGTTATTTTCATAAGCTTGCTCAAGAATTATATCTTTACCACTAAACAAAATGAACCTAATATATAAATCAAAGGGACTTAATAAGGGTTGTATCGTGACTTAGGTAAGGTATGACAAAAGGAGCTTTTTGGCTAAATAAATTGAAGGGAATCATACAAACTTATCCACACAAGTTTCAACTTAAATCAAAATTTACATGAGTCAAATGACATCTTTCAATCACTTTATCTTTCTTTTATTTTTCTGTGATATCCTATTTTTTGGTATATGTATAGGGTTTAACCCTAGATTAAGTGTTGCATATACATGCATGACATTAGAATTCATACACGAATTTATATTTAAACACATTATAAAGATATCATATGCACTCAATTGACTTATTCCGGGTTATAAAAGAAGTTAAGTGTGGTATGTCTTGAATTATGGTATGTTCAGATTTTAATTAGTAAATTTAGAATTAAATATTATTGATTGAGAGATTAATGGATTAAATATACGTTTGGTCTAGAAATTAAAAAATGCCAAGTGGTAAGAAAATTTGATATAAATAAATTACAATGATTAAGCCTAAAATTGAGTAATATTTGGCATAGTTAAATGAGTGAAAAATAGACTAGTAATTAATTGATAAATGGACTAATTATAATGAGACATGTGGACTGATTAAAGGGTAACAAATGGCAACATAATGAGTGGATTAGTGGCGGCATATTTGTTGAACAAATGGCTAGCACACTTTAAGATATATGTCTTCGTAAGTTAATGACACCTAGCTAGCTTATTGATGTGGAAAATTTCAACACACAAGTTTTTGCTTCCTTTCTTGTTTCCTTCACCGAAATTACTCTAGCTTTTTCTCTGTAATTTTGTTTGAACCCTAGCTAAGTTTCAACACTAAAACCATATGTATATCCTTCACCAAATTGCCAAGAAAACTAGCTCATCTTCACCTTGAGTTTGTGATGAATTTGCCTGCTTTGAGGGCTAGTATTATCTGGAGTTTTGAGCTAAATTGTTAGCCTAATAGGTAAGTAATGATCTGAGTTTCGTGGCATGTTAAATGATATAACAATCATGCTTGGATTGGAATTAAATGCATATAATAGTTTCTGGTTTGATTTTTAATGCTTGAAAGACAATGGGATGTGATCTATCAATCGAATAATTTTGAACTAGAATAGGAGAGCTTATTGATGAGGAATTCGAGTATGATTCAGGCCTAATAGAGGTATAATTGATGAACTATAAAGGTATAAAGTGTAAAAAAAAGTCTAGAAAAGTGAAAGAAGAATTGCTGGAATATGTTGGTTGTAGTGTTTTCACTGAATATGCATCTGTATTTTATCCATATCTTGATCTGTGGACATACAAATGAGATGATTTTATGTTTACAATAAATTAGAGATATATGGCTATTTTTTTCATGAAGGAATCAAATATGAGCTTTGTCTCTAAGAGTTTCAAAATTTGGCTTGAAGTTGAGTTTTTAGATTCTATCCCTGTTTGGGAACAATCTGTAGTATTTTAGGTATAACTTGCAGAATACTAAACCAAACCACATGAAATTGGTGTCATTAGAAACTTACGACATATGGGAACATTTTTTTGTAAGAATTTATTGCCTAAATACTTCTTTTTCCTTGTCAAAATGGCTATGCAAAATTGACCTGAAAATTTGTTTTGAAAAAAGTTGGAATGAACCTTGAATAAGAGGTGTACACGATCATGCATAAGAACGATTGTGACAGAAAGGGGACACTAGGGAGTTTCACGATCGTGACAGAGAGGAAGCATCAGGAAGTGCACGATCGTGATAGTGAAAGTGCACAACAGTTTGACAACTTTTGACACCCTTCACTCTTTTGACCATAACTTCTTCTCGGACTTCCAATTGACTTGAAATTTGAGGCACAAGCTCCTCACACAATGCCCTTACTCTATAAAAAAATTCATTTTCATCTGAATTCACTAGGAAAGCATTGATAATGATTGATTGATGATGTTATAATAATTAAGTGTATTGAGCTATGAACCTTAGTGCATGATTGAGTGATGAACTTAGAATAAATTTGTATTATTGAGGTGTAAACCTAAGTTGAAATGAAACATATATGAGTTTTGAAGTATGAATGATCATGAGATGTGAATAAAGGAAACATACCCAGAATAGTCATTGGGCATGCATTAAACATGCCATATGTATATATGTGCACAAATGAATAAGCATTTGATTGATCGACTTCATAATATGAATTATGTGTGAATTGTATAATTTTAGATGCTCAAGTAAGACGTCATTCAGGTATTACTAGACCATCCAAGCAATAGCATAAATTGGAGCATACTGTGAGTCAACTTAGATGATCTTCTTGGGATTGCTTTATTCTGTTTAATTTCCAATTATTGAACTGTTTGTGATTTTTTGTGAATTCCGGACTTTAATGAACTGAGGAGTTTGATATTCGGGAATGTATTGGAAGTGTTTTGCTTGCATCTAAATTTTGAATGATATATGTAGACTCAATGAAAGTTGAATGACAGACTTAGGTCCAATGAATATGATATTTTGTCTGTGCATCATAAGTGAATGCTATTCATGCCATATTCTGTTATTCGATACATTTCATAAAATGCATATTCAGATAAAGGTGTTGTGATCAGAGTAGCCAGTCTAAAAGAACTTTAAGCTCATAATTCTACACATAGAGCTTTGCTCCATGATTTCTGTATCTGACTGAGCCCAATGGGCCAGTATTTGTATTTGTATATAAAAGGCGCTCGATCACAACAAATAATAATGAATCTGGAGTCTCATATGCATCTACATTTGCATTTGTATATTTATGATTATGAAATATATGATTATGAAATCTTTTCTGAAATTGTGATGATAAAGTGATATGCTATGATAATATGATTGATTGGATTATACATGTTCTGAAAGAATGTTTGTGAAAATGGTTGGTTGTATGATATTTGTGTATTTGACCTGAATGAGATTATCAATGATGGTTCATTCATTAAGTTTGCAAAATTCATCAAAATTTGCAACGTTACTTTTTAGGTACGAAATAGGAGACCTAGTTCCTAAGCTTTTCTGGAGGAACGCTTTGGATTAAGATATGACTCAAAAGTCTATTAGTTGACATAAGAGGAGTTATAGATTGTTTTTTGTAGTTTCTTTGTCATATTGAACTTTTATATAAGGGATTGTAAGCTTTCTCAAGTTTGGTAATATAAATACTTGTTTCAATGACTACAACGTAAACTTTTGTCAATGAATGAAATGAAGTGTTGAGGTGTTAAGTATTGTATATTCTTTATGATGGCATTTAAGAGAATATGTTTGCTCTAACATACCATTGTCATAGGAAATGTACTTGAATGTCCTTTGGATGTATAGATATATATCCTATGGTAGTGGGATGTTACATTTTTTCTTCCTTTTTTTTCTTTTTCACTTTTTTTCTTTTCCTTTTTTTTGAACAAAAATATCAAAAAGGAAATTTTGTTGTTTTTTAATACTTCTCCTCCATTCTATACAAAATCAAAACGATGCAACTTGAATCATCTAATTAACTTTTCATAGAAATAGTCAAAATCCTACTCAGATAAGCTCGATACAATTTCTTCAATTTAGGGGGTTCCAAATTATTAAGGATATCAACAACAAAAAGGGTAAATTTGGCTTGTATCAAGGTTTGCACGAAAGAAAGGTTAAGTCTCAAATTGGTTCTAAGGATAAAAAGTGAGGTAGGTTTGTTTAGGTACAAAAAAATGGTTATCCTAAATGCCCTCATCATCCTTTTGTACAAATTCATAAAAAATTTAGTCTCAACAAGTATTCGAAAGTAAGTTCCAGCATAAACAAGTTATGTTTGATAACACACAACAAAAAGTTAGGCTCAAAGCTCACGTAGGTGTCAAAAAATTGCATCATGTCTTACACACTTTTCATTTAACAAAATCAATCAAATACGTGAAAAAAATTTAATGAAAACACTAATCATGCTTATCCTCTCATGAATTAGATCTTAAATGAAAGTGCATCCTAACATAAGAATTATTCATAAACAACAATAAGAAAATTATGAAGTTATCATGAGAAATAATTAATATATGAATCAACATATCGTGAGTCTAAGCACAAATCACAAAGTTCATCGTAATGAAAACATCGCTCCCCCACACCTAAATCATACATTGTCCCTAATGTATGCATAATATACTCACATAAAATAATCAAAGCAAATAAAGAATAGAGGACTTCCCTGAATTGTGGTTATCTGAACGTTATCCTCACACACTTTTTTTTGTACTGATTTTAGAGTCTACAACAACTTTTTCGTTTGTTGCAGGCTTGGTGCTAACTTTAGAACGCCCCATTACACTAAACAAGATAAAAAAATACTTGGAAATATATTATCAACTTAATAATAATTAAAATTAAACTAAAGGAAAGATCAACTAAAAGTAATTGATACTAAGGAAAAGAAATAAGTAATTAAAAATAGTAAAAAAATTTGATGCGGTGCGGATTTTATGTTATGTGTGGAATGAAACCAAAGAGTTGTTGTGAGGGGTGTGCATGACTGTAACACTCAAAACGATATGAGATTGGCCGCGGAGGTTGCTATGGTGCAGGGTTGTCTAATGCGGGTTGAGTTGTTGTGGACGTGCGAGGTGGCTGTTGTGTGTTTTGGATGTGCACTGGTTATGGGTAGGGCATTATTGTGAGGGTGCTATATTGGTGGTGATTTTGAAAAGGGGAGGTTGCTCTGCATTGGTAGTTTGCGTGAGTGGGTGTGATGGCTAGTTTGTGTGGATGTTCTATGTGTGGGTGAAAGGGTATTGCGTTTGGGTTTTCTTGAATTAGGAAAGGTGGATATTATTGTTGTTGTCTTCTTGTAAGGAGGTGCTATGATGCTTCTAATTTTTCTACAAAGAAGAAACACGTAGAATAGGGTTGTGTGAGTGTTTTTTAAATAATAAAATTAAAAAATTGTTAAACAAATTTAAATAAATTTAAGTTTTTGTTTTATTTTTATGAACTTCGCTTTAAGCTCTTTCTCCGACTCCAATTTTCCCTGCAAGGCCCTACACTCCTTGGCCAGCTCACCCTTCGCCGCAATCGCCCTGTTTCTCTCCTCCTCCTCTGCAACGAGTCGAGCTTTCAAAGCGCTTCTCTCCTCCTCCCCTGTAGCGAGTTGAGCTTTTAAAACGTTTCTCTCCTCCTCCCAAAATTTCTTCTCCTCCTCCAAGGAAGAGAGTTGGGCTCGGGAGACATCCCCCTCTTCTTTGGCCTCTGAGAGCTCGGCCCTTAAATTGTTCACCTGCTCAAGGAGGTCATGGACCTCCCGGTCTAGCGACTGAACAGTCTGGTCGAGTTGTTCGATACGTCGATGCATCAAGGAGACGTATGCCAGCTCCCTCACAACACTATGGACGATACGGGCGGACAGCTCCTGATGGCTCAACGAATCAATACGCTCCTCATCTGCAGGGGGAACAACCCTCTCAGCAATATGAAAGGCCACATCGAGGTTCCCGAGCGACACAGTCTTATCCAGACTGATCGCTGACTCCCATTTCTCCATGCTTGCCGCTCGCACTTTCTTCTTGCCCTTATCTGACTGGGCAACACGCTCTCCCACTTTCTCTTTCCCCTTCTCTTTCTCCTTGCCTTGGTCCGAAGGGCAGGGAGATTAGTCAGCAATGCGAACGGTCTTTTTTCTCTTAAGAGGTCGCTCAACCTCTTCCTCCTCCTCCTCAATAACCACTAGGCCTTCACCAGGTGTAGCATCCAGGGCAAGCGCTACAGAAGGCTCGGAAACAGTAGGGGGAACACTTTCCTGCTCAGAAGCGGTGGACCGAGCGACATCTGAACTGACCTCTCCTCTCTTCTCCTGCTCTTTCGCCTTCGAAGGCCAGGTAGC
>JANIPM010000009.1:2957652-2969605 GCA_027478405.1 Erythroxylum cassinoides
GCCAACATAACCGGGAACCTAATGGGTCACACGCATAAGAGTGTCTCGGAGAATTTGTAAAATAGTTTTGGACAGAGATCCAATATATGGAGAGCAATCGGATTAAATGGATCCCGATGAGATCGAGATATGTCCCGATGAGATCGCGACATCGATATTGCTGAAAAAGGTTTCCGGTGATTTTTCCATACCGGGACCCGGTAGGCCGGTAGGACCGACCCCAGTGTGACTGGACCACTTCAGCAGTTATATACATATATATATATATGATTAATTAATTAAAGAATTAATATATATATATATATATATGTTGCAACGTGGAAAGGGAAGAGAAGGTTCCATTTTCATGCTTTGTCATTAGTTTCATTAAATGACTAAAAGACAAAATTGCAAAAGGAAAGAAGAGATGATCGTTGATATAGATGATGAGAAGAATTAAAAAGGTTTTTAAGCTTTCCTTCAAAAGGAAAGAAGAGGGATCATCGTGGGTTTTGAGAAAGAGTTTCTAAAATCCTAAGGCTTTGATCTCTTCTTCATCTTTCATCAAGATCATCTTCTCCAAGCAAGTTCTTCTCCATCGTTTCCAAGCTCTCCAAGGACAAAGGTAAGAGCTAGCACTCTTTAATTTGTTCTAGCTATTCCCGGGTCAAAGGGTTTGTCCCGGTTAGGTTCTCCGATCTCTGCGTGGATACCGTTAGAGACGGTCTCCTTTGGCCGTTATGGTTTGAGTTTGTTGTATAGACACATGGATCCTGGCTTTCGGGAAGGTCCCGGAATAAAAATTTTTGTTTTTCGCACCGTGGGCATGTGATGCTCACACCGGGATTTTCCTACAGTTTTAGCCACAGCTACAGTTGAATTGTTAAAAGAAAAGTTTGGAGAGTTAAAAAGCCTATACAAGTGTTCGAGTTGATCTTTGGTGAAGGGCACCGAGTCTAAAGAAGTTGTTTGCTCCCGAGAAGTTTCAACCATAGCTGCAGTAGCTTTCCCTTCCCCTTTCTTTTTTTTAAGGTAGCTTTTTATGGAGCTTCCAACACTTGTCCTTTGTATGCCACGACTTACCACAAAAATCACAAAAAAATGATTTTTTCTTATCACTACCACATCAACACCCTTGGAAACCAGCGCCATATTGTCTCCATTTTGCATCAAGTGGACAAGTTCGTTCATCACATGTTTTCGGGCTTCATCTTAGCGTAGCTCAGAAAACATAGCTCGTATCGAAGATAAAGGTTGGCGGTCAAGAAGTCGGCCCTTGATTTCATCAAAGCCGTGATTGACTCAAACGAGAAACATGAAGACACGATCATCTTCCTCTCTTTGTTTTTTGCCCTTGCAAGATCGCTGGGGTTCTCCCATGCATCATCATAACACAAATCCAATTCTTGCCAAAGAGAGAGCATTTCATTGAAATAAGTTGTGACATCTCTATCACCTTGTTTAGAAAGTCATAGTTTCTTTTTCAATTCCAAAATTTGAGAGGAATTCTCAAGATTAGAGTAAGTCTCTCTAATAGCATCCTAAATTTCTTTTGCATCCATGTACACGGACGGACGATGAATCAGTTCTTCCATGGAATTTAGCAACCATCCTATAATCAGAGAATTCTCATAATGCTAGTGCTAGAATGTAGGGTCAGTTGTTGCTGGTTTTGGCTCCTCTCTAGTAAAAAATCCAAGTTTTCCTCTGCATCCAAGGCTAGGTTGACAGGCTAAGCCCATTCTAAAAAATTCTAACCATTAAGCCTTACCACTGCAAGGATGGTAGTGTAGCAACATCCAAACTACTTGGAGTAGAGGTGACAGCTAGCTAATCGATTGGTAGACAGGGTGTACTAGAGATACTAGAGATTGTTGAGAAGATGTGGCAGAAAAAAATGGAGTATGGATTTAAAGGGAAAAAATAAATCTAAAAAACTGAAAAAAAAATCAGATTGTAGGTAGAAAAAATCTTACTTAAAGGATGAGGAGAACCAAAAAATCGAAACTTCAGAGTGAAGAAATCGACTGTAGAATGTAGAACAAGGAGTTGGTAGCCCCGAGGAAAGAGAAAAATGCAATCTTGGATCCTCTTTTTTCCTCTGGGGGAGAGATATGGTCTCTGGCACAACTGTACCCCTGACCATGAATCCTTCTATTTCCTCTTATGACTAACATATGGTCTCTAGCCCAACTGTGGCTTAAGCCATGTTGTTCTCTGAATTTTCTTTAATGCCACAAAGTCTCTTCTCAAACTTTGTTTTATGTTTTGTCTCTTCATGCATTTGATCCATTTAGGATATAAGCTGGATACGAATATAGTCAAGATTGTGTTCCTCTAAAAATTGTAATTTTCTCCATTTTTTCCTCAAAATATCCTCCAAACTCTTATTTAATCTCATCCCGAAGATAGAACAATTTTGGAAAACAAATAAAAAATAAGTAAAACAAGGTAAGTTAACATCAAAACTAATAAAAATACTTAAGAAAATATGTGCATATTTCGTACACATCAAATATCTCTATACTTAAGCTTTTATTTATCCATAAGCAAACTAATTTCAATTATTCTTAACTTAAATAGGTAGTAATTCTAGGGAAAATCTAGTAAAGCAATCCAAGTAATCAAGACTATTCATAATCTACTTAATTACATTATTCACCATCTAGTTAACTATTTAGATACTTACACTAATTCATAAATTAATTTGATTCAGTCTAAGAATCCTTGAAACATCAACTCAATTCACATAATTTAGCCTAATATATAAATAGAAACAAATGAATAATAAGCTTCCAATTTCAATCATTTTAATAGCCTAAATTGATAAAATAAATAAATAAAAAGTAAGAAATAAGCATTAAAGGCTTGTTTAAAAAGTCTCCTGAACTTTTGATGCAAAAGTAAATATCTTGTCATGAATATTATAAATTTCTCAATTACGTTACTAATTCAAATAGCTACTAGAACCACTTTTTGAATTTAAACCTTTTCACTTAGGCTAAAGTCAACATAATAAATTTATTTTTGCTCACTTTATTTATATATATTTTTTGGAGAGATACTAAAATTTTTATATAAGAATCCAACTCATTCCTAAATTATATAAAACAAGTTTTTTTTATACAAATTAAGCATCCATTTTCAAAATATTGCATCAAGTTAAAATTGAGTTAGTTTTTAATGCTTATATCTATTTACTTAAATTAATTGAATCACAAAATAATCCAACTCCTAATGAACCATCATAATTATTCTTCTTTCATTATAAATAGTTTGCGGAACTACTTTGCATTAAAATTTCCCTGTCCTTTTGCAGATTTAGTATTGCCCAACGAAATATGATTCTCCTGTGTAATTGGTCTCAGGTCTTCTTGCAAAAACGAAAGGAAAAAAGAAAAGAAAATAATGGTACAAGTTTTGTAAAGCTAATCAATTTCATACAAGTATATATCCTAATGGGGACAAAAGAGTTTAACATAACAAAAGCTTCGGCTCTTGGCTCCAATTGTTCATCAAAATGACATACACAAAAATACTTTCCAAACCATCAATGGGTGTACATCTATGATACATTAGGAATCATAGATCAATCTATTCTTCCTATACACAGAGCGAAAAAGTGAAAAATGATGATAAGCAAAAATGGAAAGGATTGACCATTTTCCACCAAAAAGAAGAAAAACGAGGGACACTGTTTGTACTCCCAGTCAAACCTCACAATGTATAAGCATAGATTTCTTCTATACAGTATGGCCGCTAGAATCAAGTAACTTGTCTTCCTCAGTTGTGACTTCGTTCATCTGATGCTGGATATTTCCCTTGGATGTCATTTTATTCCATTCTTTTTCAACACGGAAAAATACCCACTGGAAGCGTCGGAATATCTCCAAGGCAGCGATGGTGAACACAGTAAGGTAATTATGGCGGAGATGAGCTGACAACTTGTATGTCCACGTGCATCGCAGAATTAGATTGCTTCCTATCACCCAAAAGTACACCTGCAGTTCCAAATTTACAGTTACTATCATGAAATGTCAAGTGTGCAGCCATTGATCATAGTAATCAAAAGAGATGTAGATCTTACAAAGTCAGTCCAGATGCTTGGCAAAAGTTGTTATACTAAGGATTTGGAACTAAATGTAAAAGGCCATTCTAGAAAGTAGGTCCATCAGTAGAAGAATGAGGTTATTAGGTTGAAAAGGATTGTCTGAAGCGCATTAACTGTTTTCACTAAGCTTAGCTGCCTCAATTATCTATGTAAAATAACTGTAGGCAAGTCGAAAGTGAATAGTCCACAGGATATCAATTCTTACCCATTTCCTCCCATATAATAAGTACGAAAAGAGACTTGGCCTGTTAAATTTGAAAATCCGAGTGAAGCCACTGAAAAAGAATTAAAAGAATTAAAAACTGGTTATTTAGCAGGCTCATCAGCAATTGTTGTCGAAGTTATGAAGAAGGGCTTCAACAATGCTTAAAATGAACATTATAAACAGTGTAAACCATTACCAAGTAAATTAAAACTGCACAATAATGTAAATGCATATTGATAGCTATGGAAAAGAAAATGTATAATTCCAGAAAGTCAGCAACCATCTGATTAAAATTCTCAGCAGGACGAGAACATTCTTTATAGAAGTCAACATGTTCTATTCAACGTATCAAGTTGTGTAACTTCAGAAAATCCAACTTTTTAATATGTAAATGTGCATCATCATCTACGATATAGTCATCATGTTATTTTTGCGAGACAGTAGAAAAGAAATTGATATACCTCAAGTCCCAATCTCTAGTCACATCCCAGTAGAATGAATAAAGTGAGTTCGAAACACTTGACAGAAGCCAAAGAGGCCTATAGAAGCTTGTCCACCTATCAGGGAAGACATGATATTTAAGGGCTGAAAGAAAAATCACTGGCACTGCGGTCGAATATTTTAAAGCTGAAACCATAAGCAACTTGTGTCACAAAACTTGCCTCATTATTATGGTAAAAATAGCCTCGTAATCTCATAAGCCTAAGTGGACAACAACAATAATGACATGATTGTATGGTATCAATATTCCAAGGTCACCGAGGAAGAAATTAGTAAACAAAAGGAATCAATAAGGAGCTAAATATTGTGAAAAAACAAGATATGCTTAGAAATTGTGATTTTACCTGAAATCATCATGAAGATATAAGACTCCCTACATCAGACTTAGACAGAAGACCTAAACATTCTAAAGACTAGCATCAATTTCAACTCATCTATCAAGAACAAAAAGAATTTGAGCACTTTAATAAAATGATACGAATTTAATGTATCTCACATCAACCCACTCTAATTCCCTCAACATTTCTCAATACCAAGAAGAAACTAACTTGATATGACGAAGTTCTGTGGAAACTAATTATGCTGATCTAAAATTCTTAAACCATTGTAATTTCCAAAATAAATCTTAAACAATTGTCGCTTTAAGCTGGCTTCTGTTCTAACCAAGAGCACTTCATCCCAAAGTAGGATCAGGTCCCAGCAGCTATTTTCAGTTACAACCCTATGATGCAATAAGATACCAATTTGCTTTCAAGATATTTGACAAGCAGTTGCAGTGTTTCCCAAAAGGTTAAAAGGAATGAGAGGTGAGAAAGTCAGAATACAAACAAAAGAAGAAAGAACGCAAAACAAATTGTCAAAGTGGTCATACCATTAAAAAGAGCAGTTTTCTCCCTTGTATCCTTGTATTGTCGAAGACATTGGAAAAGTCGAAAAACATAGGGCAAAACAAGAACAAGAGGGATTGCAACACTGTGACTGCCACACACAGAATCAGCTTCAAACCATGCAATTGTGGCAACCTGCAGTACTTGAACGGATGTAAGTAACACGAGAGACACACACCAAGTGATAATTACTCAGCATGATTACAGTGAAGCAAGGAAGTTCGTCACAAAAGGCTACTAAACAAAAACTGTATTCATACTCGTCTCAACTAGGGTTATCATTGCATTTAGTTCCTTTACATTCAATATGACACTGAGCAATAGTAAATCAAAATGAGCCTATGGCACATCTTTTTTTTACATGAAGCAGAACAGAGTTTCAAGTTGGGATCAAGGCGCCTAACATCAATTATGAAGCAAATCCACTGGCAAGTAAGCATTACGAGAAGAGATTAACCTGGCGATGCAACATCCGGCATACTGAACGTTCCAAATCTGAGAAAACCTATAGAAAAGTAAAACTTCTTAGGTAAAGAAAGTATAGCAGAGATATGTACAGCAAAACAATGGTAAAAGAATTTTTCTCACAGGGAATAGGTTTTATTATTTCTATTAGTAGTCATGCAATCTAAATCTTTTATGATATATATATATATATATATATAAAGGTTGCCAACGAAAATACAGGAAACAAAAGAAAGCCTCAACAATTCAAAGAACTGATAAGCATGTCTCTAATTTGAAAGCAGGTGAAGTTATACAAGTAACAAAAGAAATCATGATGGTCTCCATAAACATGGTAATATTGTGTGGACTATTCTCCAACACTTATGAACTATGAAACTGAGCAGACTTCAGATGCATGGTGAGTTTAGCAATTTAACCACTTGAACCAAAATCATTAAGTCTCACATTCTAGAACTGAACAAAACAACAAGACCTGAAGTCATCTACAAATTGTGAAGTCATCCCATAGTTTGATAGAAAGAACATTTTAACAAAAGTAATGATGTCATGGATGGTCACAAGGTCAAAATAACCTGATTGATCCACTGTCTCGTCTCAGATATGCCAAACAGCAAACATGGTCTCAAAACTTAATGACTAAAAGTAGACAAATGAGATACCTTGGCCATGGAAGTCAAAATATCAGCTACAAAGAAGTCAGAAAAAGTAATTGCCTGTGACAAGAATAAAAATACAGATAAGATACAGAACACAATGAGTTGCATCAAATAGATCTCAGCAATCATGTAATTGTCATTTACTATGGTACCAAGCTCCTCCTAAGAATGTTGTGTTCAATACTCAATCTTTACATCTTTTACAGTGTCTATCAAGTCGATATTAATGGCATATTCATACTTTATTTGCTACAGAAATCTTGGGGGATTGAGCAATCAAGTCCAGCAAATAATAATTTAAGCAGATTAGAGCTACCCTATTCACAGCATTATCAATAGTCTTTTGTTTCAAACATGGAGTTGATTGTTGCAATAACTCTTTACAGACATAACCATTTTGAGTAAAAGAAACCACATTTCTCTTATCTTTGCAGTAAACTAATGTTTATGGCACCTGACTAACATCCACAATATGATGGGTTCTACTTATCAAAAAACGCTTAGCAAGCGTTATGATTCCTTAACATGAAAACACCTACCAAGTTCATTAGAAAATACAATATTAAATTCCTTACTAATGTATTAATAATCCTCTTAAAGGATTAAAATGGTCAAAAACATGCAGAAATTTGCAGGCAAATAACATTTGCTAAGAATGTTATAAACTTACCTGTAGAGGGACAACTATCCGCCAAAGAGTTCTTAAAAGGTAGTAGCGGGAAGGCAAAAAAAAGATATCAAATGGAAATATTAACACCATCATAATACCAATGTATAAGAGAACCTGTAACAAAGGAAACTTATTAAAACACAAGTTCCAACATCATGGCAGTAACAAAAAAGCATGAAATCTATCAAACTGCAGCTATGATGTTATTACAATGATATCAACATAGTATTTAGAAACAAATCTTTCCATATTCAAATATGTATTTTGTAGGATATTAACACCCATCTGTTATCGTTTCAGTCTTCAATTAAACTGTTAAAACTTGTCAATGATTCTTCCTTTTTGTTTGTTGAAATTAATAATTTCATCGATCCTATCCCACCAACCATCTGACTCTCAAATCTTCAGAAACCATTTTGTTCCTTCGATTTAAAAGAGAGGGGATACAGTGTCTTGCAATTCAAGGCAAAACTTAGCAATATGTATCAGTTAATAAAACATATCCATGATATTTTATATGGGATAAATGCGTCGCAGCATACAAATTTACAATCCATCTCCTTTCAAAAATTACTGCAGGGAGACATAAAGCTTTTCAACATGTCTCCTTCGTGGTGTAGCTTGTTCCACATATATTCAACTAATAAACAATTGAGGAGGATGGCATCGACTATCAAACGAAGGAACAATAAACTCTCCCATTCCATTTCTAGAGCTAGAAAAAATGAAAAGTGAAAAAGGAACATAAATTACTACAAGGCATCAATATATCTACATTTTGCAAATAAAGAACCTAGCATTTTGCTCTGAACTTGAATAAGATTGTCAATTATTCAAGTCAAAGAAAACAAAATCTTCAAGATTATATATAAAACAAGACATTGACATTTAAAGATCATAATCATTCACAGCTTATAAGAGCATCTATTACACTGGTTGGGATGCAGCCAATGATACTTCTCCATGAGAGTAAAGGTAAAGATAAGAAGTCATGCTAGTTGGAACAATGATAGTCATCCATGTAGCAACCTACAAATATTTGCAAAAAAAAAATTTCTCAATGAAAGCATATTGGACAACAGCAATGAAGAATTAAAAAAAACCATAGAGATGACAATATTAACTATCAGAAATATGAAAAAAAAATTACATAGCAGAGAATAGGTAAACAAAAAAGAGAAATAATGAATTAGCTACAAAATACATTACCTTCCATATTTCTGTATGGGTAAGATGATTCTGGTCAAGATCAAAGATTTTGGCATAACTGACAGTAGAATGAGAGAAAACCCATAAATTAACTCCCCAAAGCCAAACTGTCATAGTCTGCAGCATCAGAAACAGAAGGAAATGATCTCATTGTACATGGAAAGCATGGACGTATAGACTAAGAAATCTAGTTTCATCAAGTCAAAAAAGTAAGCAAAGTACTAACCACAAGAAGAAGAGGATTGTAATACAGAAAAGCTTCATAAAGAAAACGATCCCTCAAATCAGCATCCATTCTCATGACAGAATCCCAGCCAACCTGCAACGTTTAATTGTAACCCGCTGATAAGTTGCAGTCAATCAAAGAAAACTGTGGTCTTCCCAAGACATCACACTTGTCATCAAATGGATAGATATTAGCTAACCTTACAGCAAATGAAACCCCAGATGAAGAATAACAAGACCTGGAAGATTAGGACCTTATTTAGTATCTTCAAGGGCATAAAAAATTGAGGTGAAGAGATTGATGAAGGAACATTCTTTTGAAATAAAATCGCCATCGTTACATTGCCTATTCTATATTATACTGTCTAATCTGCCTATTAGAATTTAGGAAATGTATCACAAATTGTGTCTTTAAATAAGACAAGAGAATAAAAAGAAGCTATTAGCAATAGAAATTTTGAACAAGCCTCACCTCTTCCAGCTAAGTAGAATAATCCACATTGATCACAAGCAAATCACATAATTTGCAAAGTGAAAGATAAAATATCGGGCAAATCATTAAGAAAGGAACCTTAAATCGCCACAAAAATATTGGTGATGGCATCATTATCACGGCAGTACTTATTGGTGTACTGGCAATCTTCAAGTCAATAGATTCCATCGAAGACGAGAAACCTTCCTCCACACCATTTCCCAATTCACTACCAGCTGAGCAAAACAATCCACAAGTATTAAATTAGCATGCACATTCTACACTCCATAACTAATCAAGTAAACCAAAAAGGAAACAATAAAGCAAAAACAATCCACTGACACCCGCATCACGGAAAAGGTAAAAGCATGATCATGTATGTTTTTCTACCAAGATCAGAAACAACAGGTCGGCTACTAGACTTCCTCAAATGCGGGCTATTGTTAGGCGCTATCGCTTGACTTCCGAACATAGATGTAATCTCCAGATATTGTTGCACACTCTACCTACACCCTACAGCTTGTACCCACCAATGGAAATGCAAATGTTGCATTAATAATTTCCATAAACAGAAAATAAGAACAAGATGTTGAAAACCCATGTTGATAAACCGATAAATTAATAGAAAAACGTAATGCAAACAAAAAAAAAATAGCAGTCCAAAGATACTCACAGTGAAAGATATAGGGTGGAAAGAAAAGGGTAGATTCAATGTGCGTTTATGGGGATGCGAACCGTGATTGGGGGGTTTCACTAGACCGCACCCGCCTGAGATGGATAGATCTCTACTCTGGCTCTTGATGTTGCGTTGGGTGAGGAATAAGGAAGAAGAGAGAGGAAAATGGAAATTGGGGAATTCTTAAAGGACCAAACTGCAAATTCAATGAAATTGTAATAAATATGGAATTGTAGGTGCTATGGCGACATTATCGGTTTCATGTTGACATAAAGAAACGTGACGTGAATTGTTTAGGTGAAAGGAAGGCCAGGTCTTTATCGTAATAAATTAAATAAATTGGTTAAACACAACTTTATTCACGGGACTATAGATGAAGGCAACATTTCTTTTTTATTTAAAGAGTGCTTGATTGATAGGTTTGGAAGACATCAAAGAATGAAAAACATCGGTTGGTAACAATATTTTGATATAAGAGGTTTAGGGTTAATCCACGTAACCCCCTAATCTCTCAATTCACAAATTTTCTAAAATTTTAATTAGATTTAAAGCACTCTAATAAATTATCGGGATCTCTTTCTGCATAATTACCGATATGATTAGTTATAGGTTTGATTGAATCGCTTAACTCTCATTCATCTGATTCAACCGTTTTTTATCCGATTCACCATCTCAGTTTATTATCGAATTATGCAAGAAACGCAACAAATCATAATACAATAACATAAAATCAACTTGGATAACATTAAATCAAAATAAAATCCCCAAGGAAAGTTAGAATATCATCATCATTATACCATCTATCATCATACAATTCATCCCAACTTTATACATGAATAAAATTGAAACAAACAAGAAATAAAAACTTAGAATGGACGATCTAGGAAGACAACAGCATTGAGAAACCTCTTGATCTAAGAAGCATGTCGAGACCACTTCTCTTTCCTTCTTCTTCCTCTTCCTCCTCTCTTTATCTTCCCCTTTCTCTCTTAAGGGTTTCCAAAAGTGGTTAAATGAAGATTCCCCTTTTTTTGCTCACCACTTATTCTTCTTCTAGTGTTTTCTATTTAGGATAACCAAAGGTCTTTTTTGGAGTCCGAAAAGACCGAAAAATCCCTCGAAAACTTAAATCTGGAAGTGTCCCCACTTTTGTCCCAAGTGAGCTCTCTGTCACAATCGTGGTATGTAGGCCACAATCATAGGTCAATCCTGGTGCTTCTGTCACGATCATGGCCTGTGTTATAGCTGGTGTTCCCTCCGAAATTCCTTCGTTCTTAGATATTGATCCAGAAACGTTTACAAACATATCAAGGTATCTCAAAAATATAATATTAAGTTCAAAAGCTTGTACTAACTCATAAAAGACAATTAATTAACAAACTAAAACCTAAACAAATACTAAATGATCGAATTAGTGGCTAAACACATATCAAACTATGTCCTAAAATACAATGTAATTTACACTTATCAACATCTCCAAACTTAAACGTTTGCTTGCCCTCAAGCAAAGAAAACAAAAAACAATATAAAAGCACAAAGCACAAAGCACAAAGCACACAATGCAATAATGAAGCAATGACTTTAACTACATGAAACAAATTTGACTCTAAACACAATCATTAAGTTATTCCAAATTATTAACATGCAAAATCTACATCTAGGAACTCTGGACTAAATATACATATTAATTAAAATTTAAATGTTAAGATTATCTACCCCTTTCAATTGTACACATACATTAATAATTATTTGGTAAATCAAACTTTGTAACTAATCCTAGGTACGTTTTCACCAAAAGTTAAGCTACTTATAAGTTCGGTAGGTTTTTAGAAAACATTCTTTTGTTGGTTACTTTTTGTAGACATGGACCTAGTCTTTTTACATGGAAACAAAG
>JANIPM010000009.1:2977690-2988497 GCA_027478405.1 Erythroxylum cassinoides
GGAGTGTCAATGGTAATCATTTGCACCGGAAATCACATTGATACCCACTTTGCAATTTAACGCTGACATACACCTAACTCACTCCAATTCAGTCGATACACAAATTCACATTTTCTCAAAGATACCAAGACGAAAATTGTCATGAGTGCATGCATATCAAATTTCATGTACAGAAATTACAACCCAAACCAAATTTACTATAATATCTTTCCCATCGATGATGGGATGTTACAGATGATGTCCCTTATTATTTGTAAATTTCTAAATGATGCCTCCAAAGGAGTGATTCATGGAACAAATCTAAAAAGAGAGAGAGAGAGAGTTTATACATTCGTTTAGAATAAATCCCTTAACAATTTCTCAAAACAAAAGAATTGAAAAAAAAAGAATAGTGAGGATTTTTATATACTAAGTGATATTAACAACCCTTTTTGAATATGAGTTTAAAATTATTTTTCTCTAAGTCTAATTATTTTTCTCTCATTCTCTTAATCCATCAAGCACCATTATAATTTTAAATTTTAAGTTATTAAAAAATTAAAAATTGAACACAATTGTATAAAGTTTTTTTTTAAATGTAAAGTATAATTCATTAACCAAAATTGAGTTGTGACATACAAGGATGGCCCCTAAGCTACAACATGTCTTGTTTTTTAATTGTCGATTTATACCGTACAACCAATTAGCTAATTGTGGGTTAATGACATAATATTTAAAGACATTCTTTATCTTTTATATATTCAAATGCATATGATAAAGTCCATAAGATAAATAAACATTGTAAATAAAATTATAATGAAGTTATAATATGAGATTCATACTACATTTATGTGTTATCCCTAAATTATTCCTAGTTATTGTTCTATTGAGATTGAACATTAATAAAATATAGAAAGATTGACACATGTTATGTTTCTTCCTTATGAAGGAACTAGTTAATCTTATAGACCAGAGTATAGGGATACTTATATATGAGTGCTTGTTAAAAAATAAATTCACTAAACTGACCCCATATAAAAAATCTATTTGGAATATTATTTGTTTGTCTATGAAAATCTTATTGTGATGATTGTATAAGTGATCATTTGACTTAAGATCACCAAAGTATCTCATATAGAGATAGTTATGTTTTGATACTACTTATAACATATCCTAGTCAAGGGTAGCTTAGTCAGTAGTCATTGGATGTAGCATGAACTATATGGAAATAGTTAAGTAATCAATATAGGATTCATCACCTAAGGTGATAAAGGAAAATGTTTCATTATTCTCAATTAATATTAATTTGGGAAATCCTTGTCCAATTGGAATGACATTTTGAAATAGTTTTCAAATGTCATTATTTAAATCAATTAATAATAGTAAAGAGCTAATATGATTAGACTTAAATAAAGTAATATTAATTATTCAAGCTCATCTTCATCAAGTAAGAAAACTTGACCCAAACCAAATCCACCAATTAAAACCAAATTTATAAGAAATTTTATGGCCACAAGTGGCCTTGATAAGATTAGATTAAGTTTTTGTTAAAGAACCAAGAGGAAATCTTCTCAAAATTGAAAAAACTCTCAAATTAATTTTTATATTGATGTTGCATGGATTACATCAATAATAAAAACTTTTATAGGCATAAAATTCCTAAAACTAGAATCATGAAAGGAAAAGAAAACTAGATACTTAAAAGAGCATTCCTTATTAAGTGTAACAAGGATTCAAACACCAACTAATAATACCACTTTAACTAGGACTCCAAGAATCCTGTTTCAATCTTATCCTTAATGTCACAAGGAATCCTAATCAGATTAGAAATTTAAGCAAGCATAATTAGAATAGAACGTAAAAGCATAATAATTCATAATCCAAATAGGAAGCTAGAAAACAACTATAAATAATACTAACATGATTTGGGCTTTATAATTAAGTAAGTTCTAACCTAGTTACAATAAAACATGATGAATAGTAAAACAATGAACTAAAGTACTTAATTGGTCTCTATTTAACTTAAAACAGGTGGCCTAGGTAGTTAAGTATAGTCTAAGCCTTGTTCATCTTGTATTAAGCATATTCCATCTCTAATAACATATGGAAAAGTGATATTGGCAATGCATTTAATTCATCATAAATAGCCTCCTTTTCCTTCATCTTCATGATTAATCCTTGTAAAAATATCTTTATGCATTTAGGCTTTGCCCTAGTTATTGGACCTACAATTCCTTACAAACTATCATAAGAATATTTGGAAATAAGTGACGGTGCAAGTTAATCTCCATCATTCCTTCCATCCTCAAAAGGATTCAACCTTGAATCATATACAACATACAAAAGTAAATTAGAAATATTGAATGTAGTACTCATATTACTATAGTGCTTAGCAAATCTAGGTTGTAGGCATTGTCATTGGTCTTCTTTAACACTCGAAAAGGTCCATCTCCCATAGGCTATAACTTAGACTTCCTTTAAGTAGGAAACCTCTCCTTATATATATGAACTCAACCCAATCTTTGAGTTTATAACAACCTTTATATGCCCCTTATTGGCTTGCCTTGCAGATTATTAATTCTTTTTCCCTATGCTATCTTGAACTTTAGTATTAAAATAACTAATAAAATCTATTTTATGCTTACCATATAAATTATTGTGTTTATTAGTTGAAAACCCAACATCCTTGCACAAATTTGACTTCACACTTTAAAAATTTTTCTCACTAATTTGATGAAGGGAGGTTACTTTACCTAAAAGCTCGTGATATTGGATAGCCAGGTAGTAAGGTGTTGGGCATTAGAGGATATGATTATTTGAAAATTTCTTTTATTAATCTCCAACATTGAAATCTTTTTGAAAAGTCTTATTAAAGCTATTAAAAGATTGATTGACATATCATTAACTATTTAAAAAAGAATTAAGTCATCCGTAAAAGACAAGTTGAAAAGCTCTAACTGCTTACACCTGCTATAGATTTTAAAATCAAAGCTAAATCTAATATTATGCCTCACTATCCTTTTAAACACCTCTATGCACATGATAAATAAGTAAGGAGACAATGGATTCTCTTGTCTCAATTCACTTCCACTCCTTAATAAAGATATAGGCTCCCCATTAATTATCACATTAAAGTAGCATATGGTTATATATAATATGACCCAATCCCAGAACTTTTCAAGAAATCTAATTACCTCTAACACCGAAAGTATGAAATCCTTTTATTGTTAGTGTCATTAAGAATGCAACTCTAACTATAACTATTTCTATAACATATTCATATTATATAAAATCTATTAGATAATACTACATATCTTTTTAATAGCTATGTTTTCTTTTTTCCTATTTTGACATTAATATTTACGTGAAATTTCCTCTTCATTCATTCTTTCATTTTGTTTCTTATTATGGCATGTCTCCTCCTTCCTCTTTCCCATTGCTGGGTGCTTAGATTTCTAGTCTCCTCTTTACAATATTCCCCCATCACACTTTCTCTCCGTTCACCTTAATTATTTATATATCTTTAGTTTCTTTTGCTCACTCTTCTTCTTTTAGTAATCTAATTCCTCTTTCCATTCTTTTTGCTTCTATTTCCTTTATCACTCCTTATTCTTGGCCTAAAGTTTTCTGGGGATAAGAGCACCTCTTTCTTTTGCATTTTACTATTCTGTCTTCAACAATGGTGATATTATTTATTCTATCTTTCGACAATGGTGATAATATAGTCTCTCCTCCTTTGAAGATTTTTTAAGCTCATACATCCAAATAGTCTTCTATACTAGTCTTTGATCAATAGCCTACTTTTTTTTCTAGTCCAAAGTTGGTTGTTCTCTAATTAGTCTCATTTTAGTCTTGAATATTCTTATATCAATAAATCAGGCCTCTTTATATTTAAATTCTATCGTCCTTTTAGAATGTAAAAGGTGTTAGACTCAATGCTATGAAATTTTTGAGGTAAACCATTACTTATAAGGAAATGATGCCCAAAATTTGCGTTGGTCAAAATAAATACAAAGGGTAACTCTATAGGTGAATTTTCTCATTGTTATATTAGATTATTAAAGCATTAAGGCTTAAGCTATCTTGTCAGTGTGATAGAAAAGTGGTGTTTGATCACATTTTTTTAGCTGACATTAAAAAGAAACTTCCAAACTTGGAAAGTAGTATGTAAAAATTTTACTTCAAGCTATTATAATGAGCTAATAGGGAATCAATAATTCGCTATCATGGACCTATAGGTTCCCATGAAGAATAATTGCTCCAATACTTTAGAGCATAGAAAGAATACATCCTCAAAGCATTCTTTTAGTGCTTATAATGACCCTAAAAAATATCTACAACCTTTTTTTTAATTAAAATTAGCTCAACTAAGTATTTGCATCAATCTTTGGCATTTTAGAAGGGTGTTAACAAGTTGGCTGTCTTTAGTGATGTAATTCTAGTTGATATTCTTACTATCAAATGGAAATTGAGTAAGAAGTCAAAGAAAAAGGGCCATATTTTATGGGTCAATATTATTCCTTCTTTGTGATTCTTACTTAGAATGATAGATGGTTGAATAGCCTTTCTAAATAGCAAGGCATCAAGGATTTTGTTATCTCTAGGAACCCCTACTTGGATAGTCTTTTAGAAAGTCAAATAAAGATGATTATGAAATGTTTTGAAAAGTGGACTTGCTTTAATAACCTATAACACCACTTTAAAGAAAAAAATCTCAAATTATGTATTTTCTATGTCTGATTAATTTATCTATTTATACATCTCTAATTTAGACACGAGGTATAGTTTACTTTTTATATTCATTTATGCATAACAATCCCTCTATAACAATCTTTAGTTTCATATAATGTTGCTTAGTAACTTTATTAATTTCTCTTAGGTGATTTTGGGAGACATTAATACTACTTTTCTTCTAAAGGAAACTGATGAATTCTTATTCTTGGAAGAAAATAATGAGTTAGAGTTTCAAAATTATGATAGAATGTGTAGTCTATGTAACTTGAGGTATAAAGCTAACCCTTACAATTGGACCAATAATCAAGTTAATAACATATTAATTTAGAAGAAACTTGATAGAACTTTAATGAATAGTCATGACAACTTCCCAAACTTATGGATTGATTTTGCTAACCAACTACATTTTGATTATTGCCCTTTAGTCCATTTTTCTATGCCTAGATTCCCCTTTTGAGTTTAACAATTATTTGATGAATTTCACAAGTTTAAGGAAGCTATTTCAAAGGTATAAACACTTCCATTACTAGTCATTCATTATTTGCATATATCATGAAGTTTAAGGTTGATAAGAATGAATTTAAAACAACAATCTCTATAAGAGCTTACATAACAAAACAATTAGTAGTAGAAAATAAAAAGGGATTATTTAAGGCTCAATTATTACTAAATTTCAGCCCATTTAAGAACAGCCTTAAGAATATTGATAAAGAAAAATTAAAGAATTACATAGGTCTTATTGAAAATCATTTATCTTTCTTTGAACAAAATTCTAGAATCTATTGGCTTAAAGATGTGATAATAACATCAAGTTCTTCCATAATATCATCCTTTAAATGAGGAATTTCAATAAAATCACCTTTATTATTAATGAAAATGGATCGTTAAAACTAGGAGCAACTAAAAGCTTTAGCACTTGAATATTTTGCCAACTTGTCAAGGAAATGAAAATCTTCAAATGGACACTATGATTATCTCATTAGTCTAGTTCCTAATAAGATCAATTAAATGTAAATGGAATTCCTCACTAAAACATTTACTATAGATGATGTTGAGAAGGCCATCTTTAGTCTTAAACCTTAAAAGACTTTAAAACTTGATAAATTTAATACTTTATTATTCTATAAGTCTTATAATCTAGTTAGAGACATGGTAATATATGCAATTATATAGTTTTTCCCCAATTGTAAGATGCTTAAAGAAATCAATAAGGCATACCCCACTTTAATTCCTAAAATGCCTAATCCTAGTGATATAAAAGAATTTTAACTAATCTCTTGTTGCAATATATTATACAAAATTATTTCCAAAGTGATTATATTAAGACTAAAATAAATGACTTAGGAACTCATCAATCTTACCTAGTGAGCATTCACACATGTTAGAAGCATATATGATAATATCATAATTTCATATGAGCTCTTTAAGAATTATCATAGGGCCTTTAAATCTGCAAGTTATATATTGAATATTGACTACCATAAAGCATTTGATTCAATTTAATTGAATTTCATTATAACTTCTTTAAATGCTTTCAAGCTCCTGCAAGTAATGGCAAACTAGTTGCATCAGTGTTTCACCAACTATTTTATTCAAAAGCGCTAAAAGAATTTAGTAAGGTGACCCTTTATCACCTTACCTATTTTCCATCTACATCAAAGATCTATCTTTAATTATCATTAGTGATATTATAGACGCAATAACTTCAAAATCCATTATAAATGTGAAAGCTCTAAGATCTGTAGTCACTATTTTTAAATTGTCTTTTATTATTTAGTAAAATTTATGAAATCTTTATGTATTGCTTTATAAATTCCCAAAACAAGTTCCATATTTTATTTGGATTAACTATTAATTATTGCAAAAGCTTACCGTATGTCTAAACTGAGAATGACACTCTCAAAACTTAATTGTAATGCATAATTAGATGCTTTACAAAATTTCTTTCACTTAAATTGCTTGGAATTCCTTTGATCATATTAAGTTTATTAATTAAGGATTTTAATTCTCTATTTTAATTAATAAACAACAAACCAAATAACTTGATCACCATATCTCTCTCGTTTATAGGGATATTATAGCTGATCAATTCGGTTCTCGATGGCTTCCATGTTTACTAGAGTTATCATTTAATCTTGCTAATGAATATATATTTAAAGCCATTAAAAGAGAATGAAACTTCTCATAGATTAAAAACAAATATAATCCTTCAAATCTAAAATTAGATGGAGTCAATTATGCTAACCAAGAAAGGAATGGGGAATAAGAATTCATTCTATAAGGTTAATGAACTAAGTATTACAAACTAGAAAAACTATGGAAACTATTTAATAACAAAAAAACATTTGGGTAAAATAGATGCATTCAAAATTCCTAAAAGAAATGCTTCTTGGAGATCAAGCCAAAGTTGACAAAATGATATTTAGTACACAACTAAATATAAGTTACTTCAAATACTCAATGAAAAATACACCATCACCATTTATTTCTTTTTAAGGTTCTTAATACTACACTGATTCATATATAATATAGTGTAGATGATACTAATAATTGAAATGCAATATGGAACCTTCTTTATCTCTTCCTTTTCTTATGGAAAATGAGGAGGCTAAATATTGCTCAAACACTATCCTTTTGCAATGGGCGAAATAAAATAGTTTAAAATCCTAAATATAAAATTATTATGGTATTTGCTTGAAATATGTAGCTTTTTAAAGTGAGAATGGTCTTTTTGAATGATACTTTGCAATCTTAGCTCCATCATGTTTGCAACCTTATCCATATTCTTTTTATCTTAAATATGGTCAATAGCCAATTTAATTATTTACTTGACAAACTAATTATTTTCACTAGCTATCAAAATATCATCCTTATATATTAATAAAATTGCATATTTATTGTTGGATCTTTTAACATACACTTAACGGTCTTTATCAATCATTACTAAAATCACATTACATAATTTTCACAAAACTTAATATATCACTAACTTCAAGACTGCTTTAAATAAAAGATTAAATTTGATAATTTGGACATCTAATATTATTGACACTTCTGAATAAAACCTAGTGGTTAGTCCATTTATATTTCTTCATCTAGTTACTCACTTAAGAATGCACACTTTACATTTATTTGATTTAGATCAAGACCCATTCCAACTACTAAAGCTAAAATAATTGAACTTACATATATGAACTTATATCTTCTTATATTCAATCTCTTTTATTGTATGTATCCTTTTGCCGCTAGACTTGATTTGTATCTTTTAAAGATCCATCAGCCTCTCACATAACATTTGAGAACTCATTTGTTCTTTATGGCTTTATGTCCTTTAAGAAGATTAACTAAGTCTTAAACTCATATTAAACTTGTTAAAATTCATTCGTCTTCTATTACTATAACTTATTTGTCTTTAATAAGAATGGATAGAGAATTTTTCACATTTATAGACTTATAATTTTCTAGTGAAAATATCATAAGGGTTTTCTCCTTCAATGTTAAAAATTCTTCGAAGGATTAAGCCATGAACAATATGAGTGTAATTGAAAATTTTGATAAATGTATCTCTCTACTTTCATAATGCTCCCACTTGATTTAGATAATAGTAAAGGAACTCCCACTGGGCTGTAATTTCCATTACTTCATAAACTAATTCATCATCTTCTAAATTGGTCCCACTTAGATGCATTCCATCCACTTAATCTCGATTTATTAGAGCATCCTAATTTGGTATCCCATTTATAGATAAGTTTTAAATTATCTTTCTTGCTTTGGAGAATCATTTATAAAAATGTGATATCTTATGACTGAAGTTCAGTTAACTTATACCCTTTAGAATGTTCAAAATATCTTTTAAAGATACAATTTTCCTTCTGTGACCTAATTTCCTATACATATAAGTGGGAGTTTAAGTGTAGGTAACATATCCTTTAGAACCCATATATGATAAATTAGATCTCTTACCTGTCTATAACTTATATAATGTTTTAGTGACTGATTTGATAGGCATAAGATCAAATACATATTTGGTTGTCAATATCACATCACCCAATAGGTGATAGGAAAATTTGTCTGTGCCATTATAGACTTAACCATTTCCAGAGGATCTTTATTTCTCCCCTTTGCACCATTATTTTTTTATGGGTTTATAGAATAATCAAATGTCTATCTGTTTATTTTGCATCAAATGACCTCTTCAACTAAACATATAATACTCTAATATTATCAATTAGTTATTGAAGTTATTATTTGATTTATCTAATTGATTCTTAACTAAATTTATATACTTTTAGAAAGAATATAATTCTTCAAAATTTGAAAAGTCAAATAAACATAACGATACATGTAACATCCTATCCCCATATTAAGGGTTAGGACCAGAAATTTCAATACATGTAGGCTCAAAGAGAGATTAAGGAAATGCATTTTTCTTGCTCATGCATAATGTTAGCATATATGCACATGAATATAAAATCTTTTCACAAAAATAAGTGTACATGCATTCATTGACAACTTCCGGGTATGATTGTTTTTAAATGTGATGTTAATGAAAGTGAGAAGTAGAGGAAGTGGAAAGAGTGATCTATATATGAGTTAAGATAAGGAAAGATTTGGGAATAAAATTGGTAGTGATATGGAAAATGTTCACATAAAATGCTTAAGTCTTTTAGCCATAACGTTTTCTCTAGTTGTCCAAACGAGATGATTCTTAATTTGAATTAATCTAGAGATATATGACTATATTTCGTATGAAGACATCAAATTTCAATTCTATCTTTAAAAGTCTAAAAATTTCATGAAGTTATGAAGTTGGTCCAGTACGTATGTGTGTGAATGGAAATTTCGTCTTCAGACTTTAGGGAAAAATTTGGGATTGGTATAAAGAGATTTTAACCAAGATGCCTCTGGAAAGTTGTAGATCTTTCTTTTATCTTTCCAATAGTATATAGTACGAAAATTTTAGAAATATGAATCAAAAGTTATGACCCTTATAAGTGGAGACATTCTGCGGAAGAAAATGAGACGGAAGAAATGAGATGGAAGAAATGAGATGGAAGAAAATGAGATGGAAGAAATGAGATGGAAGAAAATGAGATGGAAGAAATGAGACGGAAGAAATGCGACCGAAGAAAATGGGACGGAAAAAAATGAGACGGAAGAAGTGAGACAGAAGAAAATGAGACGGAAGAAAATGAGACGATAGAAATGAGACAGAAGAAAATGAGACGATAGAAATGAGATGGAAGAAATGAGATGGAAGAAAATGAGATGGAAGAAAATGAGACGATAGAAATGAGACGATAGAGCTAAGACGAAAGGAAAGTGAGACGATGAAAAAGTGAGATGATACAAAAGTCAGATGATAGAATTGGCCTTTGAGGTCTCATAAAAGTTGTAGATCTAGAAGTCCTCTTTCCAATAGTCTAAAAACGAAGTCATTCTGACACTTGTAATGAGAGTTATGGCAATTGCGTCAAGACATGTACAATATGCATAAGGACATGAACATGTTGGATTCTTTTAGCCATAATTTCTTCTCTAGACATCCAAATGATTTGATTCTTGAACAATTAGAATCGTAAGACATTGATTTACATCTCTACCAAGAATCATAGCCATATGAAATTAATGGGAAAGATTTAGTGAGAAGAGTAGGACGGGTACAATGAGTGTGTTCTTCAATAATATGAACTGGTGTTATCTCACTGAACATACTTCACTATTTTGATGTTTTATGGATCAGTAGAAGTCCAAATGAGACTATTTTTTTAATGGTAAACTAGAAACATAGGGTTACAAATTATATAAAGAAATCAAATTCTTAATCAGACTCTAGAAGTTTCAATTTTTGGATGGAAGTGGAGTATAGGGTACTATCTCAGAATAAAAGTAGTCCAGAGATATTGGAGTATAACTTTCACACTACTAAACCAAATTGAATGCTTTTGGTGTCATTGGAAATGTAAGATAATAGAGAAGAGTCTTATAGAAGAAAGTATTATATTAGAATGATCAATGGTGCTTTTGGCAAGACACTTAAGTATAGAAGACATAGGGCATAAATGGAAGGGCAAATGAGACAATTCTCAATCAT
>JANIPM010000009.1:2992398-3006478 GCA_027478405.1 Erythroxylum cassinoides
GGAGTCTCCAACTTGAGCTTAGAACTCTTTGGTTAGGCCAAGTTTGAACAACTTAAAGTGAAAGTCTGGTTGTGGAAATGCTAAAATACGTGTTCATCTTTTGAGGCACCAGAAAATGCGAAATCTTTCGGTCACCAGAAAATGGTGGATGATCGATATCATCAAGTTTTGATCCAAGATGCTACAAAACCCTCGGTACTTGTTAATTAACTTTTACGTATCCTATCTAATTGTTTTGTCCTATTTTCTTAATGTTTCGAAACCCTCGGTACTTGTCAATTTGTTTTTGTGTTTTAATTTTTTGTTCAGGTATTTCAGCTTGTTGTTTAATTGTTTAAACTTGTTGTTATGTTTAATTTATCAATATACTGAATATTATTAAAACAATTTGGATGAGAGGCAACTGTCTTAAAAGACGAACACGTATTTTAGAATTCCCACTGCCAGATTTCAACTTTAAGTTGTTCATACTCGGCCTAACTAAAGAATTCTAATCTCAAGTTAGAGACTCCGTGTGAAATCTTTTGATCACCACAAAATGGTGGATGATCGATATCATCAAGTTTTGAGCCAAGATGCATCAAAACCCTCGGTACTTGTCAATTAATTTTTACGTATCCTATCCAATTGTTTTGGCCTGTTTTCTTGTTGTTTCGAAACCCTCGGTACTTGTCAGTTTGTTCTCGTGTATTAGTTTGTTGTTCAAGTATTTCAGCTTGTTCTTTAATTGTTCAAACTTGTCGTTCAGTTTACTTTACTAATATATTGAATATTACTAAAACAATTTGGACGAGTGGTGAGTGCCTTAAAAGACGAACACGTATTTTAGAATTTCCACTGCCATATTTCCATTTCAAGTTGTTCATACTCTGCCTAACTAAAGATTTCTAAGCTTAAGTTAGAGACTCCGTGCGAAATCTTTCAATCAGCAAAAAATGGTGGATGATTGATATCATCAAGTTTTGAGCCAAGATGCATCGAATCCCTCGGTACTTGTCAATTAACTTTAACATGTCATATCCAATTGTTTTGTCCTATTTTTTGTTGTTTCGAAACCGTCGATACTTGTCAGTTTGTTTTTATGTTTTAATTTGTTGTTCAGGTATTTCAGCTTGTTGTTTAATTGTTTAAACTTGTTGTCCGGTTTAAATTACTAATTTATTGAATATTATTAAAACAATTTGGATGAGTGGCGAGTGCCTTAAAAGACAAACATGTATTTTAGAATTCCCACTACGAGATTTCAACTTCAAGTTGTTCACACTGGGCCTAACTAAAGAGTTCTAAGCTCAAGTTATAAACTCTGTGCGAAATCTTTTGATCACCAGAAAATAGTGGATGATCGTTTTCATCAAATTTTGAGCCAAGATGCATCGAAACCCTCAGTACTTGTCAATTAACTTTTACGCATCCTATCCAATTGTTTTGTCCTGTTTTCTTGTTTTTTCGAAACCCTCGATACTTGTCAGTTTGTTCTTGTGTTTTAATTTGTTGTTCAGGTATTTCAACTTGTTGTTTAATTATTAAAACATGTTGTTCAGTTTAATTTATTAATTTATTAAATATTATTAAAACAATTTGGACGAGTGGTGACTGCCTTAAAAGACGAACACATATTTTAGAATTCCCACCACCAAATTTCCACTTCAGGTCATTCATACTTGCCCTAACTAAAGAGTTCTAAGCTCAAGTTAGAGACTCCATGTGAAATCTTTCGATCACTAGAAAATGGTGGATGATCGATATCATAATGTTTTAAGCCAAGATGCATAGAAACCCTCAGTACTTATCAATTAACTTTTACACATCCTATCCAATTGTTTTGTCCTATTCCCTTGTTGTTTCGAAACCATCAATACTTGTCAGTTTGTTCTTGTGTTTTAACTTGTTGTTGAGGTATTTCAGCTTGTCGTTTAATTGTTTAAACTTGTTGTTCATTTTCATTTTACTAATTAATTGAATATTATTAAAACAATTTGGACGAGTGGCGAGTGCCTCAAAAGATGAACACATATTTTAGCATTTCCTCTACCAGATTTTCACTTCAAGTTGTTTAAACTCAGCCTAACTAAAAAGTTCTAAGCTCAAGTTAGAGACTCCGTCCGAAATCTTTCGATCACCAAAAAATGGTGGATGATCGTTATCATCAAGTTTTGAGCCAAGATGCGTCGAAACCCTTCATACTTGTCAATTAACTTTAATGCATCATATCTAATTGTTTTGTCCTGTTTTCTTATTGTTTCGAAACCCTCGGTACTTGTCAGTTTGTTCTTGTGTTTTGAATTGAAGTGCAGGTATTTCAGCTTGACGTTTAGTTGTTTAAACTTGTTGTTCAATTTAATGTACTAATTTATTGAATATTATTAAAACAATTTGGATGAGTGGCGACTGTCTTAAAAGACGAACACGTATTTTAGAATTCCCACTACCAGATTTCCACTTTAAGTTGTTCATACTCGGCCTAACTAAAGAGTTCTAAGCTCAAGTTAGAGACTCCGTGTGAAATCTTTCGATCACCAGAAAATGGTGGATGATCGATATCATCAAGTTTTGAGCCAAGATGCATCGAAACCCTTGGTACTTGTCAATTAAATTTTACGTATCCTATACAATTGTTTTGCCCTGTTTTCTTGTTGTTTCGAAACCATCGGTACTTGTCAGTTTGTTCTCGTGTGTTAGTTTGTTGTTCAGGTATTTCAGCTTGTTCTTTAATTGTTTAAACTTATTGTTCAATTTAATTTACTAATATAATGAATATTATTAAAACAATTTGGAAGAGTGGGGAGTGCCTTAAAAGACGAACACGTATTTTAGAATTCCCACTACCAGATTTCCATTTCAAGTTGTTCATACTAGGCCTAACTAAAGATTTCTAAGCTTAAGTTAGAGACTCCGTGCAAAATCTTTCGATCACCAGAAAATGGTGGATGATTGATATCATCAAGTTTTGAGCCAAGATGCATCGAAACCCTCGGTACTTGTGAATTAACTTTAACATGTCCTATCCAATTGTTTTGTCCTGTTTTTTTTGTTTCGAAACCCTCAATACTTGTCAGTTTGTTTTTATGTTTTTTTTGTGCAGGTATTTCAACTTGTTGTTTAATTGTTTAAACTTGATGTTCTATTTAATTACTAATTTATTGAAAATTATTAAAACAATTTGGACGAGTGGCGAGTGCTTTAAAAGACGAACACGTATTTTAGAATTCCCACTACAAGATTTCCCACTACAAGATTTCCACTTCAAGTTGTTCACTCTGGGCCTAACTAAAGAGTTCTAAGCTCAAGTTAGAGACTCGGTGAGAAATCTTTTGATCACCGGAAAATAGTGGATGATCGTTATCATCAAATTTTGAGCCAAGATGCATCGAAACCCTCAGTACTTGTCAATTAACTTTTTACGTATCCTATCCAATTGTTTTGTCCTGTTTCCTTGTTCTTTCAAAACCCTCGATGCTTGTCAGTTTGTTCTTGTGTTTTAATTTGTTGTTCAGGTATTTCAGCTTGTTTAATTGTTAAAACATATTGTTCAATTTAATTCATTAATTTATTGAATATTATTAAAACAATTTGGACGAGTGGTGTAACATCCCATCCCCATATTAAGGGTTAGGACCCGAAGTTTCAGTACATGCGAGCTCAAAGAGAAATTAAGACAATGCATTTTCTTGCTCATGCATCACGTTAGCATATAAGCACATAAATACGGAATGTTTTCGCATAAAATGTGGTACATGCATTCATTGACATCTTCCAGGTATAATTGATATTAAATGTGATTTTATTGAAAATAAGGAGTAGAAGGAGTAGAAACAGTGATCTTGGTATGAGTTGTGATAAGGAAAGATTTAGAAACAAGATTGGTAGTGATCTGAAAAATGTTCACTGAATATGCTTAAGTCTTTTAGCCATAACGTTTTCTCTAGTTATCCAAACAAGATGATTCTTAATTTGGATTAATCTAGAGATATATGGATATATTTCGTATGAAGACATCAAATTTCATTTCTGTCTCTAAAAGTCTCAAAATTTCATGAAGTTATGAAGTTGGTCCAGTACGTTGGTGTATGTAGGGAAAATTTATCTTCAGACTTTAAGGGCAAATTTATGATTGATATAAAGAGATTTTAGCCAAGATGCCTCTGGAAAGTTGTATATCTTTCTTTTATCTTTCCAACGGTATATAGTATGAAAATTTTAAATATCGGAGTCAAAAGTTATGATCCTTATAAGTGGAGACGTTCTACGGAAGAAAATGAGAAGGAAGAAAATGAGACAGAAGAAATGAGACGATAGAAATGAGACAGAAGAAATGAGATGGAAGAAAATGAGACGGAAGAAATGAGACGGAAGAAATGAGACGGAAGAAAATGAGACGGAAGAAATGAGACGATGGAAAAGAGACGATAGAACTAAGACCAATGAAAAGTGAGACGATACAAAAGTCAAAAGATAGAATTGGCCTTCTAGGTCTTCATAACAGTTATAGATCTCGAAGTCCTCTTTCCAATATTCTAAAAACAAAGTCAATCAAACATCTGTAGTGAGAGTTATGGCAATTGTGCCAAGGCATGTACAATATGTGTAAAGATATGATCTTGTTGGATTCTTTTGACCATAACTTCTCCTCTAGACCTCCAAATTACTTGATTATTGAGCCATTATATTCGTAAGACATTGCCCTACATTTTCACCAAGAATCATAGCCTTATGAAATTAATGTAGAAAGATTTAGTGAAAAGAGTGGGGCGGGTATAGTGAGTGTGTACTTCAATAATATGAACTGGTGTTATCTCACTGAGCATACTTCAGTATTTTGATGTTTTTTGGACTAGTAGCGGTACAAATGACACAATTTTTATTTTATGGTAAACTAGAAACATAGGGCTACAAATTATATGAAGAAATCAAATTCTGAATCGGACTCTAAGAGGTTCAATTTTTGGATCGAAATTGAGTATAGGGTACTGTCTTGGAATAAAAGCAGTCTGAAGATATTGGAGTATAACTTTCATACCACTGAACCAAATTGAATTCTTTTGGTGTAATTGGAAATGTAAGACAATAGAGAAGAGTATTCTAGAATAAAGTGTTATGTCAGAATATTCAAGAGTACTTTTGGTAAGACACTTACGTGTAAAAGACATAAAGCATAAATGGAAGGGGCAAATGGGACAATTCTCAATCATTAAGGGCATAATTAGAAGAATAGGTGTTGTCTTGCCTATAAATGTAGTAGAAACATGAAAATGGAAGGAAGTAGAAGAAAAGAACGAAAAATTCTAGAGAAAAGAGAGAGAATGTCATGAAAAAGAGAGAGAAGTACGAAGAGAAGAAGAGACAGAGAGAAACAAGCTAGGGTTTCAATTTTCCTGGCCTACAAGATAGATTTTGGGGTTGATCAAGAAAGGAAATAAATAGAGAAATAAAAGAGCTTCCAAATGAGCTAAATCACCCTAATATTATATTTCCAAAAATATTATCCTTTCCACTAATATGGAAATTAATATTGAATCTAAGGCTAACTAAAAGCATTAAAAAAAATCTTCATGAGAGCTCCTTTTCCTTTACCATTGTAATTAGCCTTATTCCTTATTAAGATTTTAAGAATTATGAAAGGTTTTCTTTTCACTTTTCACTTAGACTCATTATAACACTTCCTCTTATTTTCATATCCTTAAAAACATGATTTAGCCACATATACCTTATTACGTGGCTCAAAAGTTTTAATACATTCATTTGGTAATAATAGGTGCCTTATAGCATTCTCAATCACCCTAATAATCTTTTATGGGTTAGGTGTATTTTCATATGCTGCCAACTTATAGGTAAAGATCATATGACATCTTTCACTTGATGTGTATTTGACAAGATATAACTAACATCCTTCAGTTTACTAAATAAGACTAACATTTGCTCCATATGCTTCAACATTGAATGCTTCGACTTCATTTATTCATTTATTTATTTGTTCTTATATATGTCAATCTTAATAGTGAATGACAATAATTTGGTCACTAAGGTGCTACTAAAGTATGTTATTAATATGGACCATATACAGTTGGCATAGTCATACCCCCAAAACTATCACGTAACATCATCATCTATATTATGCGAGTTAAGGAGTTCTCCTCCTTTTACTTAACTTATAAGCCTCATAATATTTCTTATATTAAGCCATAATATTTTCCTTAGGAACTCTAATGATTTCATGTAGTAAGTTAAGAACCTTGTGCTCTTCTAATATAGTTTAGATTTCCATACTTCAAATTTCTAAATTGTCGCTATTTAATTTTTCATCTATATTGAATTAATAACAATAATAACATCCTATTAACAATTTTGCTAATATATGGGGTCTAGGGAGATCCAATAGTTTGTAGCCTTACCTCTAACTAACAAAGAGAATGTTTTCGATAGACTTATAAAAAAAGAAAGGAAAAAAGTTTTTAAAAACGAATTGAAGAAAAGAAAAAGAAAAAAGAGAAATAATAATAATAATAATAATAATAATAATAATAATAATAATAACCAAATACATAAACAAGTAACTGCATAAATAAAAAATAAGTACAAGTACAAGTAAAAATAAAGATAAAAGACAAAGATAAAATAAAAATAAAGATAAAGATATTCAAAATCAAATTAAAGATAAAAGTAAATAAATAATCAAGAAAGAAAACAAATAAGTAAAACAAACAAGTAATTGAAAGAGAAGAAAAAAATATGAAAGAAAAAAATAAAGTAATTAACGAGGCAAGTACTACAAGCAAAATTATTTAAGGTAAATGCAAGACGCGAAAAGTGAAAAAAAAAAGCGAGAAAATGCTCAAAAGACATATGAAAAGAGAATAGCTTCTTTATGAAAGGATAAGAACCTCTTTATATAAGATCTTTTATCTGAATACTAGTTCATCAAAGTTTCTTATTGAAGGTCAGGTCCTCAGTAAGCTCTTGTAGGGCTATATCATGCCTAATCACCTTCCCATAATTTTTCTTAGGTCTTCCTCTTCTTTTTTTACAGTCCCTAAGTAAGACATATTTATTGAATTCTAGGACAATGTTTATAGATATAGTAGTATTTTACTCAAACGTATAGTTTTCATAATGACATATTTACTATATGATTATTTCCATTTTCAATTAATCATATAGAACCTTCTAAATATAAGCTTTAATTGTTTTCTTAATTACTTATGAAATAAAAAAGTTACAAAGTTTTCAGTCATCATTCAAATAATAATTGATCAACAATTAAGTATGTACGTATATATATGTGTGTGTGTGTGTGTGTGTGTGTGTGTGTGTGTGTGTGTGTATGTATAATGTGTGTGTGTGTGTAACATGTACATATAAAACAATAAAGAAGTGAAATAGCAATATGTTTTAGTAAACAAATGCCATTTAGAAAATAATAGTTGTAATAATGGTTGCTACAAATAATTAATGCTACACAACTATCATTAGAAAAACAAATAAATAAATCTCCATTTAACAAAACCAGGTTTGCAACTCCTGTTTCTTCAATTCGACTTCTCATAAATTCATACTTCTCTCTAACTTGCAACCTTTCCTTCTTAAGCTTTCCACGGTAATGACAAATAATGACTGAAAGCTAAAAACTTCCTAAGAAACAAAAAGCTACACAATGACCAATACTTAAACTCCCTCCTTACTTAAATTCCCACCTTTTCCCCCATACATCTTCAACCCTTTGGCCCTATCTACCATCAAACCTTCTTCTTCAAACCCAGAAGTGCCCTCTCTATCAGAAGCTCCAAAGAGATCTTGGAAGCAAGTAGTTGGTGATGAAACCCCAACACCTCTATCTTACTCACCATTGAAAGATATGGGAGGTAGAAAAGTGGTTTACCCAAATCTGGAAGTCTTAAAGGATGGTATAAGGTCCTAGAAAGAAACCATGGTAAGGTTCTTTATACGTAAAAGACCACCTTTCCCACTAGTCTCACAATGGGCTAACAAGGTGTGGAAATCTAGAGGCTTGATAGTTGTTTTGCTCTCTGAAGAAAATTTGTTTTTGATCAGATTCTCGTCTACTTTAAAAACCTAAAAGATAATAGAGGAAGGTCCATGGCATATTGGAAGTCATCCTGTCTTCCTTCAAACAAGGTAACCACATTTAGACCTTGAAATGCTCAAGATCCAAAATATCCCCTTGTGGATAAACTTTCATAACATACCACTTGAGTATTGGACTACTCATAGACTAGGAGCACTAGCCAACTACATCGAAAGATCACTATACATGGATCAACATATTGCAAAGAAAAAATGGGTAGGTGACGTAAAGATGTGTATCAATGTGGACACTTCCAAAGAACTTCCCAAAGAAATTCCAATAATGAGGTTAAGAGTGGAAGATTCACTAAGAGAAGACATAGTTAAAGTTTCTTACCATTGGAAACTACCTTCCATTTTAGCTAAGATCTGGAAGGTCACGGGAAGAACCTTCAAAACAGGGAGTTATCAGGAGCTTATGGAGACTTCTGAAGCAGAGTCACAACTGGAATTATTGGATATGATATCCAAAAAGGCAACAGTACCGAAAACATGGGAGACTGAATTATCTGAGGACAAGGAGAAACAAAATAGTGAGATAGTAGAAAATAATCAAATGAATAAGAAGCAAGATTCAATAGAGCTCAATGCGAATGATAATATAGAGAAGGAAGTATCATAAATAGCCAATACAATGTGTATTTCTCAAATAGAAATCAGGGAAGATCAAGCTAAGTTAACTAATAATCTAGAAGTGGAAGGAGAATCAATGGTAAGTCAAGGAAACTCTATGCAAACTTATATACTTGAAACTCCTAAAAGTTATACTGCACCTAATAAGCCAAACCTTTTAACCATGACAATAATAGCATAGAACATACATGGAATAATTTGTCTCATTAAAATATCAGCTTTAAGGGACTTCATTTTACGTGAGAGACCTCTCATCATTGGATTATTAGAAATCAAAATCAGAAAGGAAAATCTAACCAAATTGGATTTTTGTAGGTCCCAATAGAATATGATAACCAATCACCAACATCATGCTTTTGGAAGAATAATTATTTGTTATAGGAAGGATGAACTCAAGGTAGATCTTCTAGATTCAAATGAACAAGCTGCACATCTAAAGTTAACTTTTTTGAAAGGGAACATTCATATTAAGGTTTCATTCATATATGCAAGCAATTTTCGATTTCAGAGGAAGGAATTATGGAATAACCTTAAATCTTTAAGTAACAATGTATCCATACCATGGTTAATATGTGGAGTCTGTAGTCTAAAAATCTATACAACTGATTTGAAAGAAATGATTAAAGAGATAGGGGTGACATATTTAAATTATGTGGGACATTCCTATATATAGTCTAACAAATAACAATTAGAATGGCATATCAGGAAGAAGCTTGATCGAGCTCTAGTAAATGATGTGTGGCTCAAGACCTTCCCTAACAGTATAACTGCCTTTAAAGAGCCTCTTTTTTCAGATCATATCCCTTGGTAGTAGACAACTTACTCCAAAAAGGGTACAAACATTATTTGTTTCGGTTCAACAACTTTCTGGTGAGTATCCCAGAGTTTAGTGAAGCTTGTAACAAAGGTGCAGAGTATAATTGCAAAGCGACTATGCAATTCTGTTGTGTTTAAAAATTGAAAGCTATCAAATAAGAACTGAAGGTTCTTAACTCTACCTGTAGGACTACTAATGAATCCTTAATCTCTTTAATAACAGAACTCTAGGCTATTCAAGCTCAACTAGTAGTTCTCCCGACAGATCCAATGTTATTGAAAGAGAAAAACAAAAGTTAACATAGTTTTTAATGACTACTTACAATCATAGTTCCCTATTACAACAAAGAGCTAGAGTACAATAAATGAAAGAGGGGGATAATTGTACTAAATTCTTTTTCAACTCAATTCTAGCAAGGAGGAATTGCAATAAGATCGTGTCTATAACATCCACAAATGGAACAGTGTTACAGGAAGAATAGGAAATCCAAGAGGAGGCAGTGAAGTTCTTCAAAGATCTCCTAGGTACTCCTAACAATGCAAGTGCAACAGTTGAAGAACTCAGATCCTTATCCTTGAGACAGATCTCAACAGATGATTCGAAGTTTCTCATAAAATCTCTAGAAAATACAAAAATTGAAGATTCAGTTTTTGGCATGGAAGGATCTAAAACACCTGGACCTGATGATTTTAATGGTTATTTCTATCAGAAAGCAAGGAGAGAAGTAGGTTCCTTTGTAATACAAAGAGTCAAGGAGTTTTTCATCAAGGGGTACTTCTTAAAGAAATCAATAAAACCTTTGTCTGTTTAATTCCTAAATGTTCTAACCATACTCATTTTAGGGAATTTAGACTAATTGTGTGCACAGACTTTCTCTATAAGGTTATCTATAAAATACTTACTACAAGAATGAAGAAAATCATAGTGCAACTGATTAGCAATAACCAAGGAGTGTTCATCAAAGGAAGACATATAGGAGACAACATCCTCATTGTCCAAGAACTAACGAAAGGATATTCTAGATTGAACTACCCTCCAAATTGTACAATCAAAGTTAATTTTCAAAAAGCCTATGAAAATGTGATTTGGGATTTTCTATGGTCATTATTGATGGCCCACAAATTTCCTTTTAAATTTATCAAATGGATTAAAGAATGTATCTCATCCTCCTCCTTCACTATCTTGATCAATGGCACCCCTACCGAATCTTTCAAGGCAATAAGAGGTCTTAGACAAGGAGATTCCTTGTCACCTTATGTCTTTATATTATGTATGGAGACTCTAAATGCTCTTATCAAGCAAGAAATGCTTAGAAATCCTAAGTTCAAATATCATTCAAAGTGCAAGAAGATTGGTTTGACTAACCTATGTTTTCCAAATGAATTACTGTTATTTTGTAGGGCCACAAAGGAATCCATACAAAGTTATATAGAAGCTCTTAACAAATTTAAAATATTCTCAAGTCTACAGTTCAATCCAACTAAGAGCCATTTCCTATTATCCAAAAAAGCTACTGCATTGGGTCTTCTTATCTCTTTATCAACAGGAATGTCATGCAAACAAACTCCTCTACTGTATCTTAGACTACCTATCTCTACTAAAAGACTCACCTATATTGACTGTATTCCATTCCTAGAGAAGATCCAGAAAAGAATCATTTCTTGGGTAAACAAGGCTTTATACTATGCAAGGAAGGTGCAACTCATAAAATAGGTACTGAATTCTCTACACTTTTATTGGAGTTCTCACATATTTCTTTCCTAAGGAATCATCAAGTCTATAGAAAGAATCCTTAAAAGCTTTCTATGGAATCATCCAAATGGGGACAAAGGGGAAACTAAAGTGAAATGGGTTGATATCTGTTATCTTAAAGATAAAGGAGGGTTGAGTATTACCCTTATTAAGATCACAAACTAGGTTTTAATATTGAAGAGACTATGGTGGATTCTTATGGATAAAAATTACCTATGGGTTAAATGGCTTCACTCTTACTTTCTCAAAGGTAGAAGTTTATGGAGCATCTAAAAATCAACATCACGTTCGCACTTTCTCAATCAAATTCTGAACTTGAGGGACATAATCAAGGAGGATGTCACCTGCACAATTGGGAATGGTTAAATGACTTATGTTTGGATTGATAATTGGTCTAGCATGGGACCAATCATACACCACTACAACAATATGAGATGTCCTCAAACCTCTTCACTCAAACTCAAAATGATCTCTATAATATTTGAGGGGTGTGGGGAGGGAATGGAACCTTCCAGAATAATTAAGGCATCTTCAACCATCCTACCAACTACAACCAAACTCTCAGGATACTTTTTATTGGTCGAATTAGCCAATCCATAAACTAACCAATGGTACCACTAAAGATATACTGAGAAGTAGGAAGCAAAAAATGGAATGGTATAGAGTAATTTGGTGCAAGGTTCTACCTCCAAGAGTTTAATTTATATCATGGCTAACAGTCTAAAATAAACTAAATATAGCAGATATAATGTCGTATATGCAAAAGGACAGAACATGCCCATTGTGTTAGATCCATGTAGAAACAAGAGAGCATCTCTTCTTCATATGTCCTTATAGCAGCTATGTATGAGGAGCTATATCAAATAGTTTTCTAAGACGAAATCTAGGGAATTCAATCACATAGATAATACAGAAGTTGTCGAACTTCTCAAACCCTAGGAATCCAAAGATATAAATCCATGTCCTATCTTTAGGGCAATGCATATATGAGGTATGGAAATAGAGAAACCTCATATGATTTGGTGGAAACCAATCACTCGAAGAGGTTCTTGCATCATATCTAATTTGGGATCCCAGAGAGCTCATTCTTCTGAAATAGCTTAACGAAACATGTAACAGGAGAGTTCGAGCTTCTCTGAATGTGTAAGAAGTTAAGGGAGATAACAAAAGAGCATACAAAGGCAAAGTAGACAAACAAAAAGGAAGCATGAGGAGTAGAAAATAGGGTCAGGGAGATGCTGTTGGGCCCGGGTCCCAAATCCCTATTCCCGAGGTGGCCTCTCGGGCTGCGCCCGCGACGAGCTTCCCAAAACATCGGACCCGATCCCAACATCCATACATAATTCGATTCACATATTATATCATACACACGATCATTCAAACTATGAAATAAACACCCCATAAGCCAAGGGGCTTCATGCCATTACAAGAAGGAAATTCAAGTATTCTCAACCATACATAATACAGAATAAGTCTAAATCCAAAATACATGAAAAATGCTCCATGATGTCATGCTCGGAGAGCGAACTAAAGCACTAACTTAATACAATAATCTTTAACTATTGCGGAGTTCTTCGATGCCTGGCAAGGATCAACTGATGTCTCGAGTTGCACCTGAGGAGTGAAAAATAATGGGTTGAGCTACACAGCTCAGTGGCTAATATAATTATAGCCATCGGTAACTAGCACAAATTCAGGCATATGTATGTATATATATTATATATATACCTACAATAATTCTAGCACTCACATGTTAATCAGGTAATATACACATTCCACATAATTAATTCGACTCACAGAATATGTCACAAATATGCTTCATAACGAACGGTTTAAATATGCAATGCACATCGCATGACTCGAGGGTTCCATGGAAACAAAAGGGAGAAACTGAAGTTTACACCCTGAACAAAATAAGTCCATTCGGAGCTTATATGCCACAAGCGGTGTAACATCCCGTCACCGATGGGATGGGTACAGTGGCTGTGTATTCGCATTTGGCAAGTGCATGCATTATTTAGCTTATGTATATTTGGATAATTGGTAATTATTGCACTAGCATATGAGTGCACGTACATGTATGACATATTCCCGGTATGATTGGGTAAATAGGGAATTTGGAGATAATTGTGTTAATTGAGCTTTGAAAATTTAATTGGAGTGAGAAATGAGACCTAGGAGTTTGAATTATGGAATTAGAGTGTATGATCGTGAGTTATAATTTTGAGGATTTTTAGGAATTTTTCTGAAATTTTTGGAATAATAGGTCCAGACCGGAAAAATGACCTAATGATCTATTAATTAGATTTCCGGTTCTGAATTTGATTGTCCAATGGCGCGAAAAGATTAGTGTTATGATTTTGGAATTAGGGTTTAGAGCCATTGGAACTTTGGGAGAAATTAGATTAAGAAATTGGATTTAGGATGTTTGGACCGGTCTTGTGGCAATTAAATTGCCAAACATGCCCTTAGTCCTTTAGTTTATAAACCCTATCCTTTGAATTTTGTCTTCCACGATGCTTCTTGATTTTGAGAGAAGAAAGTTTGCCCTTCTCCTTCCACGGGATCTCCTCCTTGTTTGCTTGATTCTATCATTTTCTTCTTGTTAATTGCTTCCTTCTCCATCAAAACTTACCCCTTTAGCTTATATTGGAGAAGATGATGATGGGTTTGATTTTTGGTGATTTCCGTGGGTGTTGTTGAGCTAGGGTTGGAGTGATTTTTGAAGTTTTGAAGATTTAAATCAAGTAAGTTCTTCTCCTTCTTGCTTTAGATAGTTTGATATGTGAATTAATTGGT
>JANIPM010000009.1:3031509-3044289 GCA_027478405.1 Erythroxylum cassinoides
AACACACTATTCGCAAAGGTAATACAAATTGTTCTCTACGGTTGAACCTCTATCAAGATGAAGACAATGTAGCATACTACAGAAAAGACAAGCAAGGAAGCAGCGACATTTACAACAAAAGAACAAAAAAAACACTAACCTGATTTCGGAAATGAGAGGAGCGTCTTAGGGAAGAAGAATCGCAGCAAACGTTCGGTTATCTGATCTTTAGGAAAAAAAAACCCAAACCCCCAACAGAAGAAGACGTCAACTAAAAAGAAATGCACAATGTCTATTCCAATAACAAATCGCAGAACAACAAAAAATGATGACCTAACGGGGAAGGCGAACTTTTTCCAGTGGCGAACGTCTTAGGGAAGCGACTCCAACCGTGCGATTGAGAAGACTGTAGCAACGAGAGTAGGGTGCGACACCGGTGAGATGAGCGTGGGAGACAGATGAGAGGGGTAAAGTTGGCTGGGAATTGATTTTCATCCGGCGACAAGAGAAAGAAACTTTGTCCTTCGTTTACACGGTAAACAAGATTTGTTTGTCTCTATCTATTAGAGATAGAAAACAAAAACTTAGTGATGGAAACCAAACGGTTATGACGGACAGGATTTGTTTATCTTGTTATCTGTCCCTGTGTATGGAGACAGTAACCATACCGGGGGGTTAACGGTGGATGCTTTCGACGGACGTATAGAGACTAGAGGTGAATTCATTTGTGTAACATGAACGCAGTTGTTAAAAATAGATTAACGTGCCTAATGTAATGTCAATTAAAACGGTTCGGTCGTCGAGATCGTCCGTTCTGGGGCTTCGGTTTCCTAGTGAAACACATCATGAGACCATGTGCATTGTGCACTTTGCTTGATTTTGACACAAACCCCCGGTTTTTGTGGCTTTCTCGGGGAATCGATCTTCTGTTATTCTTACCCAGTTTTCCTGTTTTCTTTACATCTCATGTCCCAAAATCTGCTACTCAATTTCCTTTTACTCGTTAAAATTGGGAGGACTCTTCATCCGTACTGCCACATATATCCAAAGGGTCCTTTTCATCGCTTAGTTGTCTAACAAAATCTAATAACAACCAATAAGATTTGCTTTCCCTGTCCCACTGTTGTGTTGTCAACTAGATGGAGTCCATTGTCAAGAATCATTTGACTTGTAAGAATTAGAACCACCCACTTTTAAGCCTTTGGTTGAAAAAACAAACCAGAACCTTTCTCCTTGTGCAAACGTAACTAACACGATCTTTTCCTACTTGCTTTCGCCTCAAATTGCGCCAAGAAATGGTAAAGTTTATGTATTGCGAATTTGACAATGTAATAGTTGTACTACGCAACCTCAGCCCCAAGCACAACCCCTTGACCCTCTTCATCTTGCTCGCCTCCTTGGAAAATGCAGTGTCTACAGTCACCTAGCAAATCCCAGTTACCTTCTCGTTTGTCAAACCTCGTCATAGTCGTATCTTCTGTTTGTTTAGTATACCTTCTTCTGTCACTCATTCTGGTAGGTAGTTCAAAGTACATAGATCTCAGCTCTGTTGCATCAGGAGATGTATACGATCCAACAACCCTTGAGCATATTGTTTTTGGGATTGCTTCGAACGAGAATTCATGGCCCAGGCGCAAGGAATATGTTAAGCTCTGGTGGGAACCTCGGCAAATGAGAGGGTGTGTGTTTCAAGAGAGCATGCCAGAAGATACAAGTTCATACAATGATAATAGTTCACTTCCTCCTGTTTGTGTTTCCGCTGATACCTCAAGATTTCGTTATACTTTTCGCAATGGTCTCCGGTCAGCTATTAGAGTGGCTCGTGTGGTTGTTGAGACTGTGGCACTCAATCATTCTAATGTGCGGTGGTATGTTTTCGGAGATGATGACACTGTTTTCTTTCCGGAGAATTTGGTGAAGACTCTTTCCAAGTATGATCATGGGCTTTGGTACTATTTAGGGACTAATTCAGAGATTTACGAGCAGAATAGGATTTTTGGGTTTGAAATGGCTTTTGGTGGGGCAGGATTTGCCATAAGTTATCCACTGGCAAAAGTCTTGGCAAAAACTTTCGATTCCTGTATACAACGCTATCCACATCTGTATGGAAGTGATTCCAGGATCTATTCTTGCATGGCTGAGCTTGGAATCGGACTAACTCGTGAGCCTGGATTCCATCAGGTATTAGTTCTCGCATGCTTATGGTTTGTCCAAAAACTTTAGTTTAACAAGTGATTTGATGCTGAGAAGTTTTCAATTAAATTATTGCAGATGGATGTTCGGGGTGACATATTTGGCTTGTTGACTTCGCATCCTGTGACACCACTAGTGTCTCTCCATCACTTTGATTACGTAAATCCTATATTCCCCAACATGACGACCCTAAAGGCCCTGGAACTTCTTCTGAGAGCTGTAAAAGTTGATTCCCTGAGGATCCTGCAGAGAACAATTTGCTATGATCGGTGGTTTTCCTGGACTATTTCGGTGTCATGGGGTTATGCGATTGAGGTTTATGGGAATCATATACGTTTGCCTGATCTCCTTCCTGTTCAGCAGACTTTTAACCAATGGAAACAAGGAAACACGTTGGCTGGTGTCTATACTTTTAATACAAGAGTAGATCAGGCTCATCCCGACCCTTGCCGCAGACCAACTATTTTCTTTCTTGATAGGCTAGAGGTAGACTCAGCTGAGGGTATCATCACCAGTCATTACAAGAAAAGCTATGTCAATTGCTCCCACGATGCTACTGCTTCTCCTCGGAAACTTGATGAGATTAAGGTGCTCTCGAAGAAGCTTCATCTTAGTGTTAACCAGGTACGTATAAGTTTCTTTTTCTGTCGGTTTTCAATTTCTCAAAGTTGACTCAAAACTTACATCTTTCTTCAATTCAGTTGCGCGCTCCAAGGCGACATTGTTGCGACGTTTTACCTTCTTCTGTGGGTAATGTGATGGAAATCGGAATAAGAGAATGCAGAGGAGAAGAATTGATTCACATGCATTAGATTCAGCGTCGCTAACACTAATGAATATAGGTATCCCTTAAACAACTTCACAAACCATCTTGTGAATTCAACAACGGTCTGAATATCGAATTCAATATCAAAGGAGGATGACATGTGTTACTACTTAAGTTAGGCTTACTCAAGAATTACATGTCTGTCATAGTTTCTAGACAATAATTTTGATACAGTTGGTGGAAGAAAATTAGTAAATAAAGCTTTTCTTATGTGAATGGCTAATTTCTGGAGAGATCTGCTACAAATCCCAAAAAAAAAATGAATACATCAAAGAATCTATGTTTGGAACGGCACATATCAAACTTGACATCACTCTTAAATTCTTTTATTTCAGTCATTCATTGCCCTTTTCGAAAGCTCTGCAATTCTTTCACACCATAAATGACAGTGGGCAAAGCTCGATGGCACTGAGGTTGTTTCCCATATTTGGACAATGCGGTGACAACAAATGATTCACTTCCTGTTTAATGTTTATCATGAGCAGCCAAGACACTTATGCTTAACCTGTGATACTCTTAATCTTTTTCTCCATCCTCTGTTTTGGTCTTCCTGAAAGCCCATATTCAAGTAATCTATTCTGTTTCGATCACGCCCTGTCATGCAAGAACCCAGTTTTTCCACTTCTCTAAACAGGTGCAGAAAATTTTCAAATTTTGTCCACCTAATATGAAAAACAAGACGCTCGCTTAAATTAAGGTTTTTTTTTCTTTCTCCATATTATTTCTGAGTCTGCATCGGAGTCTCAGTGTATACAGAATGGAATTGCATATAATGTATTAGTTTATGAAGCCTCAACTGCTTATAATGGACCAATCTCCAACACAGCATATGCAAGCAATCTTTTAATTCAACTATCATCAACTGTTGAACATCAAAGCAGATGGAAGAGTCACCAATTTGGAGTACTCACGAATGACTTATGTAAAGCTCTAGTAAGAGGTGAAGCTGTCAAAGTTCCTTGGCATGGTTTCAGAAAGCTTGTCATAGAGTGTTGATCGTGCTTTGGCTCACAATCAATGGGAGATTAAGAACTTTGGATCGACTGAGGGAATTTCTTACACTGACTAATCTTCGTCTGTTATGCAATCAAGTTAGTGAAATTGTGGGCCGTCTCAATTTGGAACACCGTTAATGGATTGTGTCATACTAACATTCCCAGCTTGAGTTGTTTATGGTTTGACTTTTTTTTTTTTTCATTTCAATCCTCGTATTATATAAACTACTCTTTATCCCTTTAATACTGTTTATTACACGCACAATTTCCTCTGTTACAATGACTAGAACTGTTAGCTAGCTGTTAGCCTTTTGAAAGTGGGTCTTAATATATAGGATTTAGGGTTTAGGGTTTAGGATTAGGACTTAGGGATTAGGGTTTGGTAATCACTAGTTATAAACAGATATTTATACTTATTATGGTGCAGGTTGACCTTAATAATATTGAATATTTGCAATAGTTCCCATTACATGCAATATTTTAAATTTAGGTACAACCATTCTGTATTTGATTATTAAAGTGGTGTTTCTCTGTAATGGAATTCTTCGAGCGCCATTATATGACAATTCAATCTGACAATCGTACTAAAGACTATGTTACGGAGTGGATAGGAAGACTTACCCATCAACGAAGCTGGATTGGGATGAGGAGAACAGAGTTTCATGTGTAAATTATCAAATTAAGAGGTTTGAGAAGAAAGAATTGAAGGCTGGGACGAATCGTAGGAACATGCAGGAGTGGTGGAAAGAAGAGTACTTGGTTAATTAAGTAGAACAAAGTAGCATGAGAGGAACATTGTGTTAATTTCAGGAGTGGCAAGAGTCCCGGCCTAGATCGAAATCAAAGGGTTCGATCTAAGCTCAGGCTCGAGCGCATAGATTAAACCCGGCTTAGGATTTGACTATTTTAAATAAAACGATATTATTTTACATTTTTTAATTAATCAAAATTGACCAAATTAAATCAAACTCAGATTTGGATTTGCTATTTCGGTTAAGGCCCATTGAGCCCCTCTAAATTAACTTACTGCTTAGTTTGGTCGATTGCAGAAGATGTCCCAACAGGTTTTTAATTAATTTTCCATTTTCCTATGAATTCTTAGACTAAACCACACCAAAATGTTTGTACTATTTTGTATTTAATTATAAATTATAGTTTTTTAAGGCTCATATAAGAAGCTGCCGAACCTCTTGACTAATTCATATCCGAATGAGGCTGAGCCAAGCATCAAAGCAAGCTAAATATGTGAACTGGTCAAGTATGTGCATGAAATTACGTAATGGTTTCTGCCTAGTGACTATTTTATAGTGGCCGGCCACGAGCGATCTCCTATATTTTATTCAGAAACAAAGTGCTAATTCATCATTCTAAGTCGTATCCTTCTGGTAAGCTAATTAATTATGGGAATGATGCAATGATTTCAACTTTATTCTACCAACTGGTGATAATCTCATCTGGTGAGCTATGTTCTGACAAACTGCTTTGGATTTATGCCTGTAATGTCCATCCAAGAAACAAGAACAAACTAATTTTAATTTTATTGTATAAAGACTTTGAATTGGTCTCAGTAGCATCTGTACAAAAAGCAGCAGGATTAGGGTACATTGCTTCTATTGTTATAACCGTATCTTCATGTTTCTTCTTTTCTGCACTCTAGGATGCAATCAATTGAATTAGATGCTTTTTGTCTACTCTTAATTTCTTGTCTTCTCTATCAGTTGTATGCTACACAAGCGCAATCATACCAGTCTTTTGAGTGTAACTCTACCAGGAATTACACTCTTGAAAGTGCATATCAGCAGAACTTAGAGCTTGCACTTAAAGTTCTGGCCGATAATGCTTCTCTAGCGGGCTACTACACCACCACAACGGGCTACAATCCTGACACGGTATATGCCCTGGTTCAGTGCAGAGGTTTTCTCTCCACAGGAGACTGCCAAAAATGTGTTGCTAATATAACCGGAGACATACGTGAAGTGTGTCCCAGCCAAAAGGAAGCTTTCATATGGAATGAAAATTGTTACCTGCAATACTCAGACTGGCTCTTTTTCTCAGCAACCAATATCAACAACAGGCTGTGTTTGCTTAATCTGGCGATTGCAACTGAACCAACTCTTTTCAGTGGAAGCCTAAGAAACTTGATTAAAAGTCTGTCCTCCGTTGCTGCATCAAATTCTTCAAGATTAGCTTTTGGTAGAACCGTATACAACGGTATTGATACTCTTTATGCTATGGCGCAGTGCAGTAAAGGTATAACAGGAAATGATTGCTTGTATTGTCTTCAACAGATCGTCACAAACAATCCACAGTGTGTTGATAAAAATGTGGGCGGTCAATTAATCGCTTTGAGTTGTTATATTCGCTATGAGATTTATCAGTTCTTTTCGTTGTCGCTACTGAGTGAATCTTCTCCACCTCCTTTGTTCACACAACCCAGTTCAGATCCTAGCATCACCAATGGTCGAACTAGTCAGAGTGGTATCCTTCTTGTTTCTTAATATGAAAATATCAGTTGGAAAGCTCAATTATGCGTCATGTTTATGTTTTTAATACAATCAATGTTGACGGACTTGTGTCCATTTATGCAGGAAAGAAATCCAAAACCATACTTACGGTGATCATGCCTGTATCTGTAGCTTTTATGGTGACAACCATCATCTTACTTTGTTTCTTCCGTCGAAAGATCAAGAAGAAAAGGACAGGCATTACTCTTAACTTCGTATATGTTAACAGTCAACAGTTTCAGCTGTCACCTTTTAAGTTTCGGTGTTCAGAAGCAATTAAACAAAATTAAATAAAGAAAAAGTAGCTGTGTGTAATGCTTTTCTTATTAAGCTATTCACATCTATATATGTAAAATGATCATACAGATGGTGTCGCGGGAGAAGTTAGCAAAAGTATGGAGTTGCTTTCGATTGAACTTGAGGCACTTAGAGTAGCAACAGACAACTTTTCTGATGAGTGTAAACTTGGACAAGGTGGTTTTGGACCAGTGTACAAGGTACTGCCTTTTAATTCTTAAGATTGAGATAAATCTACCTTCCATTTATTAGATGATACTTGTTAAGACATATGTGATGTATCTTATTATTAATTTTGACATTATTTAATAATTGAACTTTCAAAATAATGATATGTTATGTATGTTATTATTCATTTTGACGTTATTTGATAATTGAACTTTCAAGATAATGTTGATTTGGTTCAAACTCTAAACTAAATGGGATAGAATATTCTTTGGCTTTGATTGGTCAATGATAGCTGGACCATAGCTTTTCGCGTGTTAAAACAATACTTCTTAAAGTGATAAAACTCTATCTTGAGTTGATATTTGTGAGGATCATGTTTTCTAATGGGAAATCTACATATAAGCTTTGGGATTGCTAAGTTGGATGAGTGATTAAAAAAAGAACACATGTTGATGGGTGTATGTGTGAAGCCGGAAATTTTTTTGTGAATTCTTTTTAGACATGACTTCAACTAGGTTCAATTGTGGATTAATTTTGGGTGTATTGAATGAAATACTCTACTAAGTAAAGACTTCTTTGTGAAGAGGTGATCCAACTTACTCATGTGTCTATGGTAGTGTTCTATAGTTGTTCCATTTTGATTATTGCTAAAAAATTCATTATTGCTATAAAAGTGATCATTGCCGTAAAGGTTGGGAGGTGGCCAAGTTCCAATTGAGCTACCTAAGTCTTTATTCTTGAATGGGGTCATCTCATGTTGGCTATGGTTATTGATGGTACAAGACACAGTCGATTGTCAATGCATGTTGTGTTTTTATGGTTAATTGTATGATTTTTTGTAGCTGGTTTGGTGGCTGTCCAGGGTAAGGTTGGTGGCTATAGTGTGTGATTTTGCAGCTGATTTTACGTTGATAATTAATCCATCTTGTTGCTGCATTTTCTGTTTATTGGGTGACATAAGTGGGCTTAATAATTATTGATGGACAGCTGCATTCTTTCTTATTGTTAAATGACAATTGAGAGTTATCTTAGGTAATTTTGTAATCGTCATTTTAGTGTTAGTGTCTGTGTTGTTGGTTTGGTGTAAAAAATTTTTCCAACATTTGTCATGGTTGTTGCAACTCTATTGGGTTAACATTTCAGTGATGAAATGTTTATTGATTTGAGACATTTTGTGATTATTGTACGTGGGATGTTTCAGTGACTATATCAAAGATTCATAGTAGCGGTCTTAGTAGACAACTTTTTGTTCTTTCGTTGATGAAGCGACATATTTAGGGAAATTGTTTTTTATCTCAAGTGTTGTCTTTGTCTATGTTAGTTATTGTTTAATTACTTGACTTATTTACTTTGTTTCGTTACCATTAAACAATGCTTGAGAAAATTCTCTCTTAAGGTTAGTACGAGACGGTCATACTATTGGGTGTAAAATTCTTTCACGAGTTATGAAGACGAGGGATAATGTCAAAGATTGAGTGGTGTTGGCTCAGTAAAGTCTTGTATAAAACTATTATCGTTAGTGAAAAAATTAAATTGGGTGAAGGCTTCGCAGACATAAACAAGGAGTGTCAAACTGTGTTACTAAATTTTGGTGTTGATATGTTTAATTTCGTATTTATTTTTTTATTTTCGTTTGTGCTGAAAAATTAACAGTTGTTGATATAGTTACTTTATATCTAGTAACTAATAGATACAGTTACAAGTAACTGTGACAAAACCTTACAAGTAACTGCGATCAAATCGAATTTTTTGCAAAACTACTATATGTCTTCGATTCTTTCAATACTGTTGGTTTTGTCTTCAGGGGAAACTGTGGGATGGACGGGAAATTGCTGTGAAGCGGTTATCAAGCACCTCAAGACAAGGTTTGGAAGAGCTTAAAACAGAAGTGAAGTTGGTCGCTAAGTTGCAGCACAGAAACTTAGTAAGGTTGGTTGGTTTTTGCTTGGAAGAAGAAGAGAAGCTACTTGTATATGAGTACCTTCCTAACGGAAGCCTAGACAACGTTTTATTTGGTATGATATTCTCTGAAAATTTTACAAGATTGTTCTGAATTCTTAGAACTTGGACTATTTAAGAGATGAGTCTGCTGAAAATTTTGTTTTGGCATGCTTCGTGTCCAATTCTATTGTTAGATAAGAGCAGAGAACATAGCCTGGAATGGGAAAAACGTTACAAAATCATTATTGGAATCGCTCGTGCACTGGTTTACTTGCACGAAGATTCGCAGCTCAGGATTATCCACCGAGACCTTAAAGTCAGCAACATTTTGTTAGATAAATGGATGAATCCCAAGATCTCAGACTTTGGTTTAGCCAAACTCTTTCCAGGAAGTCAAACTCAAGCCAACACGAATAGGATTGCTGGGACATAGTAAGTGTTGCTACTCTTTTAAAATAAAGGGATGAAATGCACAATCATGCATTGAAAGCAATAGCTTTCTGTTCAAATTTCAGAAATACTTAATAAAAATTTCTCTTTTTTGGATATGTATCAAGTGGTTATATGGCACCTGAATATGCAAAAAAGGGGCACTTTTCAACAAAATCAGATGTCTACAGCTTCGGTGTTCTGGTTTTGGAAGTTGTGACAGGTCGAAAGAATTCTAGCTTCCTCGACATGACAAATCTTCAAAGTTATGTAAGTATTTAAACTAAGCCTGTTTTTTATTTTGTCCCTCACAGATTGTGATATGTAATTATGAGGTTTGATTTGTATTGTATGCTTCCAACTTTCTGTAGGCATGGGAACATTGGGTCAATGCAACAGCTCTTGACTTATTGGATCCATCACTGGGTTACCAATGTTCTACCAATGAAGTTTTGAAGTGCATTCACATTGCATTGCTGTGTGTTCAGAATCATGCAGCTGACAGGCCAAGGATGTCAGAGATCATATTGATGCTCAGTAGTTATGGAACAAATCCTCCAACACCACTCAAACCAGGATTTTTTGTCACTAGAGATGGTTCTGGATCTAATTCCATAATTGAAGATTCTGAAGAAGTTCAGTCTAGCAGTTCTAGGCCAAAGCTATTACATCAGTCTGTAAATGGGGTCACAATTTCTGAATTAGATCCTCGCTAGTCAATCTGATTCTGCATGGTTGATCTGTGAATTCCTCACGATAATGTCACAATTTCTCTTATTCTGAAAGCTCTAGGTCGAGTTTACAAATTAAAGAAAAGTTTCTATAAATGATCCAAATTCTCAATAAACAAACCAAAACTTGCAATTGTATGCATATCATATTCTTAGCTAACACAATGGTGGTAGATTAAGCAGAAAACGTAGGTTTTATATTTGGTTATTGTGGTAGAAGTAGAACGTGTTTAAGAAATAATGTATTTGGCTGTTAAATTCTTTTAATTGCATTCGTCTTCTTTTTTTATGGGCTATGATGCTCAATTCTCTGTCAATCAACACAAGGGGAAGTTTAAAAGTGTTCGTAGGCCTAAGTATGATATAAAAGTTTGATACAAGTATCTTGTGTGAAATGTTTGTGCTTTAGCGGTACACCATAATCGACCTAATTGATGAAATTCAAAATTAGAGTCAACATTTGATATAATAAAACCTTATCTTTACCATTTGCCTCTATATTTTAACCTAGGATTTTTTAATAAATGTAATTAATTATTTAAAAAAATAAAAACATTAAACTAATTATTTTTAAAAAAATTAAATTATGAAGCCAACAAAATAAAAAATTAATTGTTTATAAAGGACAAGCAACAAACATGTGAAAAACAAAATTGATAGTGAGAAAATAATTGTTTAAAAAGAGTATAAAGAAATGCTTTATTACTATTAAAGAGAGTCTTCTCCTTATTAAAAAAAACCAAAAAAAAGTTGTAATACTTATTTGTAATGACAAAAAAATTTACATGAATAAATTATTAAAATATATTTTAATAAATAAATATTTTCAAAATTTTAAATTCTTAAATTACACAAAATTAGTAGATCTTTTACACTGAGTGAAACAAAATAATCTTCTATATTATAGTAAAACATATTGAATTATCTAGTATGAAACTTTTTTTTCTAACATCCACATTCTTTGACACCTCTTATATAAATAGGTCAAAAGGCAACCTTGAGTTGTCTTCCCCTTCTCATTCCTTTTTACATAAGACTTTATGCTTTGCATGTTTAGACCTCTTAATTTGAGCTATTTGAGTTTCCCCTTTTACCTCTACCTTTCCTCCCACTCTTACTCTCTCTTCTAATTTTGGTATTTTACATTCTCTTAAGATTAACCCCTCCCAATGTCTCTTTTTCTTTTAAAAAAAATTGAAGTTTGTGTCTCTGAGTAATACAATTGGATCCCTAGTAAGCGATGCCAGTCTCCCTAATTGTGAACAAGCTCTCTTAAAAAAGGTAATAGGTGATTTATTTGCAGTGAAATACTTGATATATCCCACTTGTTTATGAAAATATAACTCATATTACATCTGTATATATGGAGATTTCAAAGGAGGGAACTAAGAAATGATTATCCTCCTTGGTTGAATTTTTTGTAAATAAAAAGCCAATTTTCACTCAAGTTTAGCTTTAGGCATGTGCTACCTAAAAAGACTGGGTATGGAGGGCAGCTTGATCATGGAGGTAATGTGTTCATCTTTAGGTTCAACTGTGATTTGAATGTAGAATAAAATTCTAGAATTTGGGCTTTGATATGTGAATGAAAAACTTCTTATAATCCTAAAATGGAGTCTTAGTGTGGAAATAGTTAAAAAGAAGATGGAAAACATTTTTCTTTGGATCAATATCCATAACATACCTCTAGTATTGATCTATATAAGGTTTTAGTAATTTAACAAGATCCTTGGGTAGGTTGATAATTCAATTCTTAATGAGCAAACTGGTAACCTAAAATGCATTGATTATGCTAGAATATATGTAAAGATAAGGATGAAAAAGGGATTACTAGAGGTTACAAAAATCATGAAATTAGATGTGATTGGAACCTAATAGAAGTTACGATTAATCTCAGTTATTAATAGAGACCGTTAAAGTCTGATAAGGTAGAAGATTAGATTCCAAATAACAAAATTTTGTTACTGGAGAATAAAATAAATTATCAGGAAAACTAGGCTAAGATAAAACTCCCATTATAGATGCTACACCATCTTATGTTGGGAAGGTGTCTATAATCCATGACTCTCCTAAATTGCAAACTGGATTATTAGAGCTTATTCAAGTAGAGATAAGGAATATAACTAGAAATCCACCTAGGGAGGTGAGAATAGGGGATAATATGTTATGATTGAATTCCCTGGGTTTGAGGTCAGGGATGACCTCTAGAAACAAGAAGGAAAATAGAGTTTTGGAAATGATTTTTCTATTCGTTCCTTCGTACGTTTACAATTTATAGATATTTTTAATAACCAATTATCAAGTGCAAGAGTTCAACGTGTAACAAAAATATAGAATCCTATCAAATCATAATAGGCATCACGTGGAGTTGCTTCTCATGCATGCATGTAGCTGTCACTTCTCAGCCAACTTTGTACAATTAATATTGGATGTAATCCTCCCATCTTGTTAGATGACGCATATGTCTTGGTGGACAAGTGTGATTGTAACATCCCGTTACTGTTAGCAAGGGCATCCTGGTAAATTGGGACAGACTGATAGGTTTCATTGAATTCACTGATTGAGCATGTCATTGGCCTCTAATTATAGAGGAACAGGTTTCTTACGTATGCATTTATTCCACATGCATTCATGATTTTTCGGCATTGGATTGTGAGCATGAACTGACTGAACTGACTGGATTGTGATTAATTGAGAAATTAAGGGTAATTGGGCTC
>JANIPM010000009.1:3189465-3202044 GCA_027478405.1 Erythroxylum cassinoides
TGCGAATTACAAGAGCTCGTTATAAGGAACCAATTTAAGCACAAAAGTCATCAATTAGGAGTCAACGAGTGCATAAATAGTTATGAAAATACAGCCAATTTATAATGTAAACTTGGCTCAATCACAATTATTTGATGGACATAAAATAGTTTGTGAGATTTTGTAATACACGATTCATATTCAATGAAGTTTTAAAGTAATAAATTAGAAGCTAATATTCTTTCTTAATAATTATCGCTTACTAATTATAATATAAGCATTGCATGCTAATAGGATCAAATACAACAAACAATTCAATGACATTCTCAAGAAGAACAAGTTGTTCATGAGAGCCAGGCATATTTTGATGCAATGGGTGGTAGAGATAGTCGTGGAAGGATCTTTGGGCTAGGCTCATTTGAGAACACTTGTTATTCGCAGTCCTCTATATCCAGTACAGCAGCATCTACTAGACGACCTACAGTGGAACGTATCCATCAGCTTGAAAGCACAGTGCAGACCTTGATGGACATAATAACTAAGCTCCAAAATGACATCGAGCAGTTGAGGGGGAGAGATAGTGACTCAGACCATCCACGCTCACCAGGACAATAGGATTGTTGTAGTCATTTGCTTTGAATTTATATACAATTTAATGTTTTTATTATCAGTTAAGAAATCTTTTTCCTTTATATGATTAATTAAATTTATATTTAAGCAAAATCAATAAATAAACAAATCAAAAAATTATACATAGATAATTTATAGCTGTTGACGTTGAAATCAAATTTGACGTCAAGATTTTAAAAACAATTGGCATTCAACAAGTCATTTATAGAGAGTTAAAGGTGAGCTCAGCAAGTGTACAAGAGCTTAGAGCTCTGGATTAAGAAATGGGGTACATGAATTGGGTTTTTTTTGAAGGATATCCTTCTCCTGTCAGTAAATGTATATGTTTTTCCTACACATTCATCGACGATTTATCTTAAGCTGTCAGAAAAACCCATATCATCTACTGACGGTTGTTGGCAAACCGTCGGTATATTTATACATTTTTCCTGCTCATTCATCGATAGTTTATCATAAACCATCGAAAAAACCAATATCATCTGTAGACGGTTATTGGCAAAATCGTCGGTATATATATACGTTTTTAATACGTATATGTCAACGGTTAATCATTAATCGTTAGTATCTGTATACGTTTTTCCTGCACATTTACCGACAGATAATCATAAACCGTCGGTATATGTATATGTTTTTCCTGCACATTCACTGATGGTTAATCGTAAACTGTCAGTATATGTATACATTTTTCTTGCACATTCACCGACGGTTAATCATAAACTGTTTGTATATACACCGACAGAAATGTTTATTTCTGTTGGTAACTATATCGACGGAGAAGGATATCCGTCTGAAAAACTAGAATCATCGACCAATGGTTTATTATAAGCCGTCTATAACTACACTAATGGAAGCTTGTTTTCGTTTGCACAATTTATCGACGAGGGTTTTAGCGACTAAAGTAGCCGTCAGTTAAAACCATCAGGAAATTATATTACCGATGGAAAGTCAATATTTTCCGTTGGTAATTTCCATCGGTAAACATCCTTTTTCTTGTAATGTAAAAATAGTTGGAAGATTGATATGTTCTTAATTGTTGATACATGTAACCCTTTACAATTGGTGATTAATGATATGAAAAAGCTTAAGATACTCATTATAGTTCTTATATAGTTTTAGGTACAATTCAGATATGAAAGAGCTAAAATGATTTGAAAGTATTATATTTTAGCCGTCTTCTTGAGAATCACACTTACTTGTCTTTGCGGAGCAAGAACGAGAAGGATTAGATCAAGATAAAACAAGAAAATACATAAAATGAAGAGCATAAAGAGTGTTGAACCAGCTCATGACCATGACAAAACGTGTTATGGTTGTGACACATTTGTCATGCTTATGACTCATTTTATATGGGCATGACACACATGTCACGCCTATGCACATGAGCCTCAACTAAGGTGTCTCATGGGTGTGACACTATCATACACGCTAGTGAGACATTTACAGTGTACCTGAAACCTACTTTTTAATATAAATAGACATGTGACGACAAAGAGATTTATGAAAGATTGGAGGGTTTTCGGATAGGAGAAAAAATAGAGAGGGAGCTTCGAGAGAGACGAGAAAAAAGGGCAAACCCCTCAAATGTGAGAGACCCATGGAAGGGTAGCTTTCTGATGCCGATTTAACAGGGATATTGACGCCACATCTTGGTTAAGCACTCTTTCCTTGTATTTGTTATTTTCTTTCTCTCTTTAAAAATTGAACATGTTTTCCTGTGTGTATAGATTTGGGTATTGTGATAAATTGGTTTGAATGCATTCATTAGATCATTTTATTAAAAACCTATTGCTAGAATACTCAATGTAATCTGTAATTGTTACGTTGAATTTCATTTGTAGCGACAAATTGCTCGTAATCATTAGGGATTATTGCTTAGATTGGTCTATTTTATTCATTCATAAGGTAGTTATCTGATCAAATCTAGAGAGTGTCTCCTAGGTTATCTGATAGCTAGGGTTAATAAATGAGCTCTTCTTATTTAATTATAACCTAAGGAAAAAACAAGGATTAATAGAGCTTGTTGTTAATCAACAACCAATAGTTCAAATAAAGATATAAAGACAACAATTAAATGAAATATGTTTAATTAGGTGTAGGCCGAGATTGAATCAAGGAACCGAGTCCCTAACGAATTTAGCACTTTTGTCATTTTTACATGGTTTCCTTAATTTGCTTTTATTAGTTTAGTTTCAATTTATTTTGTTATTAAACCAACCCTTCCATAACCTAAACATTGTTTAATTTCATTTTAAAAGCATTACACACACTCTTTGTGGGATCGACCTAGACTCACCATTGCTATATTGGTAGGTTTAGCTTATTTTAACTAGCGTTACGATGCGCTGTCAATTTTGGTGTCATTGCTAGGGAGAGTAGTGTTTTAATTAGTGTTTTGTACATATCTTTTCGTAACTAGTTTCTTTTTAGTTATTTCGTGATCTTTTCATTTTTTTGTTTCGTGTTTGTGATTATAGAAAATACAATGTACATGGATGGAAGTAATTTCTTTTATAACTATTATTCTCAATTTTACAGCTAGGGTTAGACTGGTCAACCTAACTTTAGTTATGGATGGGATGATCAACATAATTACTTCCATGATAGTTTGTAGGATGCACAACAATTCCCTTACAAACTAGAAGTTTCTTATCATGATTCAGGTACACCTCTGGAAGAATTTATTAATATTATGATTACTAATACTTTACAATTCCAGTAGGATGTATAACAACAGTTCCAAAAGGATATGCAAGAACAACTTCAACAGGATATGCAACAACTCTGGCAGGATACAACGTATAAACTCCACAATGTGGCAAGCCAAATGGGTGAGATGGTATCGAGGATCGACTACCTAGAATCACAAATGGAAGAGAAGCAACCATATCAACCCGAGGTATACCTAATGAATGTTGGCACTGAAACCTTACAAAGTGATAAGGAACTTCAGAATTTTGAGTGTATTAAGGAACTGCTTGTATGGAAGAAGTGAAGGAAAAACTCGAACAAAAAAAAGTTATATCTTTTAACTCAAAGATAAGTACTGAGTTTCATTTTTTTGATTAAGAATGACTCTCTAACTTTACCTAGCAGGTTAGAGGAATTAAACAAGGAAGAAAAAGGTGAAGAGACATTTGAGATCTTTCTAGAGTAGATGGAATGAGTAGAGATTAAGATTTTGAGGATAGGAAAGACATTGAATGGGAATGATTATCACCCAAGGCCCTATCTGGAAGAACCTCACATGGGGGAACTGCATGTGCCATCAGAAGATCATAATTTCATCACATGAGGAAAAAATTGAAGTCGAGCCAACGACCCTAAACAAAGGCACTTCTTGGGAGGCAACCCAAAGGAAGTAAATTTCTTTTCCTTTACTTTTTACACTAGTTAGATATGCATGTGTGTTTCTATTTTGGTTTGTTCTTGCTTATTTTAAATTTTCAATCAAAATGAAAGAGAGAATAAAACAAACAATCAAGCATTTGCTCGTATTCTATTGCTTCTAGGACTTTATAGTCAAAAGTAGAGAATGAATAGACTAGAGAATTTCATGGCAACTTTAGCATGTACTTTTACTTTTTTATTTGGTCAATGTGCATTATCTGTAGAAGAGTAGTGACTAGTGGTAAACAAAGCTGGTAAGATTTTGAGCCCTTATTAGCCTAACACATCCATATCATTCTTAATGTCTTTTGATAATATATGACCTTTATGACATGTACATCTTGACTTTGCTTTGATTATTGATTCAAGACTACATTTTTATCACATACATTAACATGGAAATGATTAGACATTCTTTGCTTTTCTGAATTACATTAGCCAAATAGTCTACTCGTTATATGATCTTCCTTTTTGATAAGTCCCTTTGAACTTTATTAGCCTTTCTTTTGTATTAACCACATTATATGCTTTAAACCTAATCAAATGTCTCACCTAAGCCTTAAAACTAGTGAAGCATCTATTGATTGTTGAGTTTGTGGATTTACAAAAGTATAAGTATACGTGTGTATATATGGTGGGTTGGTTATAATGTTGGGAGGTTATTTTAAGTTTTATCATTAAGATTCCCATGTTGATGTAGTTTCTTTTAATTTTCATAAGAGGAAAAAAAGACAAAATCAAAAGAAAAGGGAAGAAAAGAAAAGAAAAGAAGAAAGGAAGAAAAAATGCTTAAATAAATGTATCAAGGAGGAAATGCATACGCATTGAAAAGTTGTTTATGATTAATGCATCTTCCTAAAGTTGCATTGAATGGGTTATTTGAGTATGTTAGATATGAGGTAGATGTTGTCTTGGAAGGTTCACTCATTGTAGTTCAATGTATTGTTATCATCAACCCTTATGAGTGATCCCTTTTGATTAGTTATGCTTCATGTGGTTTGTGTGTGGCAGCTTGAGTTTAAATTATGAAACATCGTTTTTGCATTCATCATAGTTAATGTACAGAATTGTGAGTGAATGTTGGTTTTTGCACTTGATTTCACATTGAGTGTCGCTTTGTTTCACTAACTTTAATGGCATTCATGCTACTTGACCCAAATACATCTCATCTTACCTTTGCCTACAATACAACCTTGAAAAGTCCTTTGATCCATGATTTTGCTTATGAACCTTATTGGTGGAGAAATGAAATGGTATGCAAAGTTGTGAAATGGCATGATATTGAATGGTATTGAATGTACCCGTGAACATATCTCGTTTAAACACATATTCCAAGTCTACCATTAGTTTGCTCTTTAAAAGGATTGAATGTTGATTGATCATGAGTAAAAGCTTGGAACGTTGAATTCTTGCCATGATTTTTTAAAGTCAATCATCTTTGCTTAAGATTATGTATTCTTTGAAAAATATGAGAATTGAGTGAATGTTTTGAGTCTATGAGCTTAATTTTGATTTTTTGCCTGAGGATGGCCAAAAGCTAAGCATGGGGAAAATTGATATGCGCTTAATTATAAATATATTTAACCCTTTACACTTAGTGATTAATGTTATGAAAATGCTTAAGATATCCACTATAGTTCTTATATGATTCTAGGTACAATGTGGATGTGAAAGAGCTAAAGTGAGTTGAAAGCACTATATTTGAGCCATCTTCTTGAGAATCACACTTACTTGTCCTTATAAAGCAAGAACGAGAAGGATTAAAGCAAGAAAAGACAAGAAAATACATAAAATGAAGAGCATGAAGAGTGTTGAACTAGCTTATGGCCATGTATGATTTGTTATGGCTATGAGACATATCTCACACCCATGTCACATATATGCACATGAGCCTCAGGGTCGTGAGCCTCAACTAAGGTGGCTCACAGGCGTGACATTATCATGCACACCAATGAGAGACTTATAACACATCTAAACTTTACTTTTTAATATAAATAGACATGTATCAGCAAAGACATTTATGATAGATTAGAGAGTTCTTGGATAGGAGAAAAACAAAGAGAGAGCTTTGGAAGAGATGAGAAAAAAGGGCAAATCCCTCAACCATGAGAGACCCATAGAAGGGTAGTGTAATACCCTAACATATACCCTAGAAGTATTATAGCATGTATTGGGTGTATTAAGAAGTGAACATAATGAATTAAGTACATCTAAGTATAGTAAGAGATATAATGGTACTTAATGTAAAAGACAAGGGTAAATGAATAATTTGTTCACTTTAGCATGGACATACATACCTAGATGTGAAATATGTATGAAACATTTTCATATGTTTGCTTAGATTTATGAATGTAATGTGAGGGGAATTGATAACATAAGCAAAATGGGATGCTTTTGGATAAATTGGATGTATTTTTGTGTTACTCTTGCATGATAAGATTGATGTTAATTGATTTGGGATGTGTACCTTGCTGAATGGATAGGTTCCATTGAATAGACTTCTATAATTTGGCCATATCTTGGCCTGTAGACCTCTAAATTGGAGATTAAACTAAATACATATATTTGAAACTTTGATGAAGGAACTGAAATCTAATTTTGCCTCTAAGAGTTTAGGGATAAAAGGAAGAAATAAAAGCAGGGAAGCTCATTAAGGGCATAGATGGAATTTCACACTATAAGGTATTGATGAAATTTTTTTAAAAAAAATATATCATTTAGGATCTAAGAGCTGGAAAAGAAAGAGATATGTAAAAGAAGGGGATGACACTAGAAAGGAGAATAGGGAGAGAGAGTTAACGAAGAAAAAGGAAGAGACTTAGAGGAAGAAGAAGACTTGTTTCCAACAATAGGTGAGTCAGATTACATCCCTTCTTAAACTCCTCTTGAAATTTTTTTAAACTGATGATTAAACATGCCTCCATATAATGATCAAGAGCTACCAATCCACGCCTCACTAAAATAAAGGAATATGGTTACAACATATAGTGCAAATGATATATTATATTAAAGGAGAAGTTAGCAAGGATTAAGAATTGGTGAATGGGCAACCGACTAAATTTTTTCAAAGCTCCAAAGGAATTAGGCAAGGAGATCCTTTATCTCCATACATCTTTTCCTTAGTGATGAAAACTCTCCATAAGATCATTGAAAGTGTGGTTACAAGGACAAAGCACTTCAGATATCACTCGAAGTGTAGCAAGTTTAAACTAACTAATCTTTGTTTTGAGATGATATGATATTACTCTCAAAGACTGATTCAAACTCTATCTCTACTTTGATGAAGCCTTAAAGATCTTTCAAAAAGTCTCAGGATAACAAGTCAATTGCTCCAAAAGCAATGTATTCTTATCCAAGAGTGCGTCAGCTCTTCAACATATGATTCCAATTGCAATCCTAAAAGCCATTGATAGTATGTTCAACAACTTCCTATGCAGTGGCAGCAATGTGAGGAACTATAAAATTGTCGTCAAATAGAGTGAAATATGTAGATCTCAGATTCAAGGTGGGTTGGGAATTTGCTCAATTAAAACCATGAACACAATCATGCTAACCAAAAGACTCTGGAGACTATTAGAGGACAAGCAATCTCTACGATGTAAATAGATCCATGGCTACTTCGTCAAGAATAGGGGCATTTAGGTTGTAAACTATTCCTACTTTCCCTATACTACTCTTAAGTCCATCCTAAAGCTGAGCGATAGGCACGGGACTGATTTTATTATGCTAATTGGAAATGGAAAATCTACTAGCTTTTTGTATGACATTTGGCTCTCTGTGGGACCATTGATCAAGTTTAATGATGCTGACTTCCCAAATACTTCAATTCCCTTGACTGCTTCAACAACCATTCACTATAAAGAAAAATTTCAGAACACATCACTTCCCATGTCACTTGCTAATGAAATCTGTGGGACTCACTGTAATGCTGAAATTGACAAATACATTCGGAAACACTCACATGATGGCAAGTTCTTGAGTGATCTTCTTGCAAGAAGTGATTGTTCAAACATCTTCCTAAGCTATTTGGTCTAGTTACCTTCTACCTCAAGCAAATTTTACTCTATGGATTGCTTTGAAAGGCAAACTAAGAACAATTGACAGAATAAGCAAATATACATATCTTACCAATTGGTGTTGCTTATGTAGAGCTACTGAGAAAACAACTGAACATTTATTCTTCAAATGCATATACATTAGAGACATTTGGAGGGAGTTGCTTAGCATATACGCGTTAGTTGCTAATCTAGACAAATTGGACAGTGATCATATTTGCCAATTGAACTACATAAATAGCACGGCTGAGAAATATATGCATATATAAATATATATATATAGATATATATGTATATATATATACATATGTATTTATAATATATGTATATATATACACATGTATATATATATATATATATATATTCTCTCTTTAACGATAAAAGAAAAAACAGTGTTGATTGCTTAGGTACTGGGCCATTCTTTAACAGTAAGCACTTAAATATGGACGAAACGTGTTAATTTCTCCACATTTCTTATTTAATTAAAGGGAGCGGATAGAATTTTACAAGTGAAACGAGGAATAAAAGAGAGTAAATAAGGTTGAAACTCTAGTAATTCTGTGAAGGAAAGGCAATTATCTTAGCATGTGATAGAAGATGTTGCCAATACAGTCCAAATGTTTGATACAAACAAAAGAATCATTCGATGCAGACATTTCAAGTTCTTGATTCACATAGTATAATTTTTGGCATTTCCTAACGGTAAGTATTGTTAATTAGGCAGCAACATCAGCACCAGATCACGAAAGTCAGGAAGCGACAGATAGACGCATAAAACTTTTTTCTGTGAACTTCATTATAATTCTTTCTCCATGCAACGGAAAATACAATGAATTTAGGAAAGAAGTGGTATGTAAAATAGCTGCGCTTTTCGCAAAACTATATATACAACATAAACCAAGAGATAAACTCACCTCTTTTGAGTTTGCCAAACTGTTCATACAAAACAATCTTAGAGCTAAATCTTCAAAAAGATGTGTTCCCCAAAAGCTGCCTTCATTTTGCATCTTCTATCATTTGCTGTCCTTCTTAAAACTGTTCTTGGAGATAACCAAGTGCAACTCGCCCACAAATGTTCCGGGGTCAAGTTCCGCGTCAAAGGCCACTTCCCATCTAATTTGCAAGAGCTGATTGCTTCCTTATCAAAATCTACCCCTGCTGTTGGTTTTGCACGGGATTCGATTGGCGAAGAATCCGACCAAGTACATGGTCTTGCACTTTGTCGAGGTGATGTCAATCAACTTGAGTGCAAAACCTGTATTCAGAAAGCAGCTCAGGAGATTTATAATCTCTGTCATTCTAAGAAAGCAGGGGTTGTGTGGTATGATCATTGCATGTTGAAGTACTCCAACGAAGACTTCTTCAGCAAAGTTGACATGCAAAACAAATTCCATGTATGCGATGAGGGCTATTCACAAGTTTCAATCAGAAAAGCTAAGAAAAAGATCTTTCAGCAGCTTGTCGAAAGTGCCTACTTGGATCCTAAACTGTACGCAAAAGCTGATACCCAAGAGGGAATGACGCCCGGCTCCAAGCTCTATGGTATGGTTCAGTGCACAGGGGATCTCTCTGGTCCTAACTGCAAGAAATGCCTGGAAACAGCAAACCAAAGGTTCGAAACCAATTGTGGGCGCAGAAAGAATGGAATGTTTTATACCGGAAGCTGCTACATCAGATACGAGACCAACCATACCATTTAGAGCAAAATGGAAAACGAAAAAATATGCTAAGATACTCTCCTAGAGTATTTTGCTGCTAATAAGCCACATCTTTTAGTTATCCAAGTATGTCAAATAAATAGTGATTTTACTATACCAATGAGATCTCGATAAAATCAACAATAATATAATTTCGTTTACTATACAATTAAACTTCTTATCACTTCATTAATTACTGTTTTGTGAGATATGTCTTGAATTTTTATAGAGAGTGCAATCATAGCAGTAAATTGGTATTGCACAAGAACATTGTTGAAATAATAGCAATCCTAATATATATATGCCTCTCCTAAGGCACAATGGTATATTCAACTATGTACTACTACCTCTTAATGTGTAATTCAACCTAATCAAACTCATTATGAATAAATTTATTTAGTTATCACAATAGTCTAGGATATCCATATCTTTAGATCTACTTTGTTTACTCTCCTAATGGATACATTATACTTCACCTCTTGGTCATTCATACAGTCCTTACGATTAAATCTTTGTTAATTAATTATAAATCTAATACTAATATCAAAGAGAATAAATTTAACTAAATGATATTTAATCCCATATTGATAATTAAAATATCCATCACAAACTACATGGCTAACCCTAACTAGAGAATTAGTTCCAAAACATCAAGAAAACAAAACTAAAACAAAATAATCTCAACATAAAATAAAGAAGAGAAAGAAAAACTAGAAGGGTTGTCATGATTCTCCTTCAATTAACATTAAATAAAGAAGAGAAAGAAAAACTAGAAGGGTTGTCATGATTCTCCTTCAATTTTACTCTAAATCCCTCCTTGATATTAATAAATCCTAAAATAACAAATTAATAACAAAGGAAGTTGTTAATGTTCTTGAAGTCCCCCTTTAAGGAACCATAATAAGATATTTATAAGCTAAGGTTATATAAAAGAGTCCCAAGCTAGCTTGTTGAAATTATGCTTCTGCGTAACCATAGATTGCATGACAAGAAACATCTCTAGAATAGCTTCCAAATAAGTGCTGATTAGCTTCTGAAACTCAAACTCTGAAATTTTCCACTAGGGCTGTATTATGTAATGCACATATTCTCTAATGATCAATAACAATGCTTCCTTGATAACCGAACATGGGTGTGTGATCTATAACTGTGTTGTGGAATATGGGTTATGCACGATCTTGTGTAGTCTTTTATGTTGCCCACTGTACCGCAAACCTGTCTGGTGTTCTTCAACAAGAGGCCAACACGAAATCATGTTGTTACCTTATTGTCTAATTCTCGAATTTTCTCAAATGTTTTTATATCTTTTGGTTCTAATCGATTTCCTATGCCTTTTATAAAGTTCTTGGACATCTTATTAGCTTCCAAAAGGCTCCAATATCTCCTCACTTAGAAAACTTTGGAGAATAATCCACTTAAACCTTAGAATTCTCCTCAAAATCATCTATTACAAGACAATGAACTTATAAACATAGGAAACTATCATCTAATTCATATTAAACATAATATGAAAATAATAAATTATAACTAATGTAATCCATAATAACATTTAACATATGACCATATGTCTCGTATTACTTGAAGAGATTAAGAAGTTAAAAGAGTACTAGCTTTAGTATTAAGAGTGGGTTAGGCGCTAGACTCGTGATACAAAATCCAAGCATGTGTACAAATAGAATTTTATTGTCCTTAGGCTTCTTAAATGTAATTATAGTCTATAAATACCTATATAATGGTTATATAACGTTACGGTTGTTGTCATTTTATTCTCTTTGTACCAATCTTCTCATAATAATAAAAGAAATTTATCTCCCTACTTATAGACGTTGGTCATATATTGGTTGAACCGTATAAATCTAAGATTAGGGTTTCTTTTGATTATATTCCATTTTCGTTTCTTTTCTTCCTAGATTGTTCTATTTGCTTGTAATTGATATTAAAGACTAGGGTTTCTTTTAGAATCTAAGATTTGCTACTGTGATGTCTCTTCGTAAGTTCGATATTGAAAAAATCAATAAATCGAATGATTACACTTTATGGAAATTGAAGATAAGGGCGCTTCATATTTAGCAAGGGTGCACATTAATGTTGGAAGAAGAAGAAAAGCTACTAAGAGTTTTGGGATATTAGAGAAGGAAGAGATTTCGTCAAAGGCACGTAGCAGTATACTATTTAGTTTAGGAGATGAAGTCTTGAGAAAGGTAGCTAATGAAATAACTACTACTTCGTTATGAAAATGACTAGAAAATAAGTACTAAAAGAAATGTCTAACTAATCGTTTATATAAAAAACAATGTCTATATAGCTTAAGGATGACAAAAAGTATATAGGAGAAAGATCATATTAATAATTTTAATTGAATCAACTTAGATGTACAAGATGTTAGGGTTAAAATTGAAGATGAAGATCAAACTATAATCTTTTTATATTGCTTGCCTAATTCACATGAAAATTTTATTAATACAATGTTGAATAAGAGAGATACTATTTCAATTTCATAATATGAAAGATGCTCTATAATCCAAAGAATTAAAAAGAAAAGTCTATTAGCAATATAGAGATCGATTAAATATGAGTCTAGTTATTAGCAAAGGTAGGAATAAGAAAAGAGATAATCAAAATATGAGCAACTCAAGATTTAAATTTAAGTTTAAAGTTGTTTGATACATTAATTTGTCTCTTAAATTTTAAAATTATCAAACCAATGAACTAGTTGCAAAAAAAAACATCTAAAAGTAAATTTACACTATTATATATGTTAAGTCAAAATGACTTTACTGAGATATGATTTTGATGTATAACAAAGTGAAAAATAAAAGAAGTTAGAAAAA
>JANIPM010000009.1:3202144-3214313 GCA_027478405.1 Erythroxylum cassinoides
CAAAGTTCTATTATTACTTAGCTTTGTTTTTAAACAAATTTTCAAAGTTTGATTAATTTGGATCTACCGAAAGGTTCGGTAAAAAGAACTCTATTTTTAATTAAAAGTTTTTGAAAGAGTTTTCAAAAAGGGCAATACACAATTCAACCCCCCCTTCTCATGCATTCGTATACTGTACTCTAAGCTTTGTGATAACGTGTGATTCACTTCAATATATATATTTAAAAATTATAAATGCTTAATAGACTATATTTTTATTCCCGTATTTAGTGTGTATTGATTGTTTATTTTATACTTTTATACTATTTTTGATACTTATTTAGTTTTTAGTGTGTTTTTCGGTATCACTTACCTTTCTATAATTTAAAAGGAGAAGAATTAGGGTGAAATTGAGACTAAAAACAAAAGAATTAGAGTTGTTTTGGAGGGACACGCTTGTGCTTATTAATGTACACGATTGTATAAACGACCATGGAAGTCTCTATGAGGCGTACATCTTCGAAAATGTTATTTCGCTTGTGTGAAGATGGACACATCTGTGTAAATCATAAACACAATCATTTACTTTGCCCTTGTAAGCTTCTGGGAATGTATCTTCGCACGATTTATGAAGGAGATTGAGGGACAAAGTCATACGGTCGTGTTGGTGATTATTTCCACTCTAGAAATCCTAATTACAAAGTATAAAGGGCAATTATGAAGGCTAATAAAAGGGACTTGAAGTTTTATAACAAAATTAGAGCTTTAAACATTATTCCTATGATGGCAGAAACATAATGATTACATTAGAGATCAAATAGATGACACTCTTCCATTAAAGTTTAAGGGGATTATATGCGAGAAAAAGGGATATAAAATGGATTCTTTTATTTTTTAATTATTCTTCTAAACTTTTGATTATGTTTTCTATTTTTATGAACTAAATTTGTTTAGTTCCTAGATAAAATGAACCCTAAGTTAGGATGGACTTTGTGACTTAATTCTTTATTTAATGTAAATTGATTGTTAATTCATTGTGATTCAAATACGTAATTTATTCTTGAATTAATATATCTAAGATATTATTTCAATGTATGATTTCATGAAATGGAGATTTGAAAAACTTTTTTATCACCAGGTTTACTGTAATTGAAAGGAGTTATTTGTAGACTAGATATAGGTCAATATAATTCCTCTAGATTGGGGTTAAACCTAATACTGAAATTCACAAATCAATTAATGCAATCTTAGAAGTTTTAACTAGAAATATGTTTTAATTAATCAATTGGGGATTAGTTATTAATGGTCTTGAGAAATATATTAACAAAGAATAGGAAGTTTCACGATATAATGATCTTTAATTGAGTGGCATGATAAAGGGTTAATACTTAAGAAATCTTAGGGGGATTCATTACTTAGGTACTACTTATCTAATTTGGTTAATCTCTTATGATTCAAGTTCTTGGTTATTATTGTATTAAACTTTTGTCTTTTTTATTTTTTAATTAAATCATCATCATAATTTTTTGGTTAGATAATAAAAAAAGATCATTTCTAGTAGTTGTGGTCCCTGTGGGATCAACACTCGATATTCACAATCTCTATATAGTTCCGAAGGTGCAGTTTTCGTTGATATCTATAACGTAGGGATCTTGATCATCACCAAAACATCACAAAAATAAAACTAAAAACCAAAAAATCTTAACATAAAATAAAGAAATAGGCTAAAGCAAGTTGTTGAATCTAAGTGCCTTCATCATGTTAATGCTTCTAATTTAACAAATATGTCTCAATATGCATAATAAAAGCAAGTGTAGAATTATCCTACCATAAATGATATCACACACGTGAAAGAATAACAAGAGCTTTAAAAATTTTATGAAATTTGCTCTTTAGACTCAAAAGATAACGAAAAAATAGGTATATGTGTGAGTAAATAATATGCAATTTCATTCAACGTAAATATTTCAACCATTATGAAGAATATAACTTAGGAAACTAATTTTATTCTAACCATCATCCTTATGCATTCTAATTCAAATCAATATTCAACAATAAAGTACAATATTAATAGACATATTCAAACAATTGAGAATATCTGTTAATAAGAATTATAATCAGGACAATAATAATCTTGAAGAAAGCAGTTAACGATTCATTAAATCCTCACACTTAAAATTATACATTGTTCTCAATGTATAGAATATAAGTATATATGAAAGTGAGAGGGTTGTTTGGTACCTTCCTGATTGTAACGATTTTTTGATTTCACATCCGTCCAATATTAACAACATCCTTGCAAAATATGAAAAACTAGATTAAATAACCAAAAGAAATAAAAATAACAAAATATAAAAGGAAATATAAAAAAACATTAACATTAGCGTTTAGACAAAAGAAAAGGGATTAAAAAATACATAAGTAAAAAGAAAAAGAAAAGATACAACAATTAAGCATCTCAAAAATTTTGTGTCGGGACTAAGTCCTATCCAAAGGTGGAAGGTCCTCGAGTAGAGGAGCTGAAGATAAAGAACTCATGCCAAATGATGGAGGTTGGAGAGTAGTGCCTTTACGATTCGCCATCAACAATAGTAAATCTTCTATCCTTCCAAACGAGGTCTCAACGTAACTCATCTATTCCATAAGTTCCGCTTACTATCTCACCAATTGAGATATCATCAGTTGGTTCAGATTAAGGTCCTTTGTTGCCATCCCTATCATCTGGGATGACAATAACTATGGTTGCAGATGCTCCTCCTGTGGTCCACTTGTTGTTGCTGGCTCGTCAGGGTACTCAGTGAGTTTGTATGTGTCACTTATGGATCTTTGATATTTGCAAACCATGCACATTTGTTGTATCATAATAAGGTTCAATGCTTCCATAGTAGCCATTTTTTTCATCGGGGGTTAGTCAATCAAATACTCCCAATCATTGTGCAAGTCTAATCACGTAAGGTTCAACACAGATTGTGCCGACCTTCTTTCCCTCGCTATGTCGCCAAATGAATTGGGCAAACGCATGCCTTAGATGGATTGGTGTCCTCTCATGCATACTTCACAAATAGAACACAACCATGTTCTTGCCTACTCCCTAGCTATGACCTTGTCTACTAAGACTCTAAGAGTATGGCTCAGGATACCGTGAATGTATCTGAGTGCTAGATGATGTAAGGTTAACGGCTTGGACTTGCTTGGGTCAAAGTCCTCTTCAGTTTTGATGGTACGCCAAAAGTGTCATGTAGGAAATCCATATGGAAAGTCTATCCACAACATAAGGTGCTCCAGGGAACCCATAAATTCTTGGTTGTAGAGACCCATCATGATGGAGAAAGTCGTATAGCTCATCTAAATCATTTCTCTCATCAACCGAAATTGGATCATATTAGGATGAACCCAATTATATAAACCTCTCTCTATAGAAAATGTGGAGAGCACCTCTAATGTCAACTCCCTATAGAAGGGCTCCATAATCTCAACCAATCGAGACTAGACACTAATGTCTACAAGGTCTAAAACTTGTTGGACTAAGCCCACTTACTCTAGCGCCTCCTAGTTGATAAATCATCCAGTACCGAATTTTTTGTCCTTCAGTAACTGGTATTGCTCCTCTTGGGCCTTGGCATTGAAAAATGATTTCTACAGAGAGCTAAGTTGTGGATGAGGAACTTTCTGCTTGTTGTCTTTTACTAAGGGTCTTTGTGATCTCTCCATTGTACCTGAAACTTAAAACAAGTGCAAGAACTTACTAACTAATTACGTGACTATCCTTTTCCCCACACTTAAAACTTACTATGCTCATTGAATTATAAAATGCAAAATCACAACGATAACAAAAATTAAAAGACATAAAATTAAAAGTAAATTAAATTAACACAAATAAATAACTACATAAAAAATAAGTAAGAAAAACATCGGTAACCTAATTCAGTAATTACAAATTCAACCCTGAAATTGAATTAAGAACCCTAACTTCGTAATTACGTGAATTTGACAAAATTGAACACTAAATTCAAGCAATTGACAAAAGCCCAATCTTCAATTCATCGTCAAAAATAACCAATTAACATTAATTTCACAAAAGACATCACAAATTAACAATTAGTTAGTTGTAATCGTACAAGACATAATTCAACTTGAATTTTCACTCAATTAATTGAATTTCTTTAAAAAAATTTGTAAAGTTAGTATTCAACTATTGAACCACAATTAAGCATGAAATCACACAAATTCTCTAAGAATCCCCAAATCATGACATTAATGTTTTTAGTGAAAAAAATCCACAAATAACACAAAACACCCAATGAATCATGCATAACAAGTTAAAGTAACAAGAAAACTTACTCCGGTGTCTCTAATTTGGTAAAAAAAACACAAAGATTTGGGTTGAGAGAAATGGGAAGCAACAGTGAGTGAATGAGAGAAGAGAGGTCGTGTATCAATCCATGTAAGTTAAATAATTTCAAATTTTGTGAACCTACACGATTTGGTTTATGGGCATGTCCTGTATCAAAACATGTAAGTCAAATAATTTCAAATTTTGTGAACATACACAATTTGGTGTTTAGGCATGTATCAAACTGTGTAAGTCATATTTTCATGTTTCGGGAGCATCCAACTCTTTGCAATCATGTGTAACTTCAACAATATATGAACAAACTTAAAAATTTTGCGCTTTAGAGTTATAAACTTTATCATGCATGGCCCAAAACTGAAACAATGCATGATTTGTGAAGATGCTTAATGTTCTACTCCTAAATCATACAAAACTTAGGTAAATCTTAATCTAAAATGGCAATAAGAATGAAATAACGTAACATTTAAAATAAACTTAAACTAATTCATGAGTTTCCTTCTATGAAGTGCTTGTTTAACATCGTTAGCTCTACATAACCTACATAATTATCATCATCCTGGATCAATAATCAGCAACTTGCTTCCCCCCTTTTCTCCACAAAGCGGTTTCATAACTTGTAAACAAGCCACAAATTACAAGATGATCAAATGTACATAATGTATTAAGTATGTAAAACCAATTAACTACAGCAATGCCCTTTTCAATGATGAACTATTAATAAAATAACGGATAATAAAACTTCTTGAATCATTGACTAACTAAAACAATTTGTCTTTGAGGAAGAGAGAACCCTCCGTACTTAAGGCCACTACCAACAACTTATCAGTAATTTCCTTACTTAATTCCTTTGCCAATTCTTTGTCAACCATCTTTGTCCACTCTTCTTCTTCTTCTTGGACAGAGGTTTTTGACTCATCTTCTTCAATTATTTCTTGACACTTTTCTACTTTCTCTTCTTAGATAATGATTTCTTCATCTTTTTCCTTAGGAAGTTTTTCTTGGAATGTCACTCCATTAACAAAGCTAACCTTTGTCTTTTCTTTACTTTCGAATTTGCATCAGTCAGCTTTCATTTCAACCTACATTTCTATTATTTTTCCTGTGATACTCTCTTCCTCTTCCTCTTCTTCTTCTTCTTCTTCTTCTGGGAGTTATTTTTCAATAGTAAGCGTGATTACCTCTCAGTCAATAGTATTAGTTTTAGTTGATTTGGGCCTTACATCTCATCAGATATTATCTCCCCCAGTTGGCCCATCTGATTCACCAAATTTTGTATGCGAGCCTCTACTTCCTAATGCCTTATGATTGACTCTTAAATGAAGGCAACCATTATATCTTCCAAAGTTAGTCATTAATTAGACGTGCTTAATGTTGTAAGTATTTAGTTGGACGTACTCACTCTATCCATAAGTGTACAAAATTACTCATTTCAAATTGTACTTATTCTTGTATAATGCACCTTGACGTTGATTGTACATGTTCTGTCACTCCCACATATAGGTCAGTGCTCGACATTCATGATTATAGTGATACCTACCACCAATGTAGTGGCACGACCTGGATATCAGTTGAACCTCCGAAAATGTGTGAGAACACCTCTCTCTGCTATATAGCAATCTTACAAATCATGAAGATATATGTTGGCTCCCATAAAAATACTGTTTGCAATCGTGCTTTACCTAGAACCCTAAGTTTTGCTATAAAACTATGTGAATGGATGCTTATCAATGGAGCAAACTTTAAGAGGAAATTCTAAACATCGAGATCATTCCCAAGGAGCAATTTTGGTCAAGAGAAGTGGAAAACATGAAGAATTCATCAGAAGATCCATTGAAATATAAGATCAAACCTCTACATCGTAAGAATACTTGAAAGAAGACAATCAAGGAGATTTAAAATTATGAACCCATTGTTTTCAATTCACTTTTCTTTCTTTGTATGTTTGATTTCATTTTCGAAAATATGTAACTAAACATCTTATTAGGATTTAGGTTAGATGAACCCTATATTAATACTTTGATATGATTTGATTCTTTTATTAATGCAATCGGTTTGATTGATATATTGTGATTCGATTAAGTGTTTAATATTTGTTTTAATAAACCTAAGAATATTATATCATACTCTGATTTCATATATAGAGATCGAGAAATCCTATAGATGATAAGATCTATTGTAAATGGAAGGAGTTGATCGCAAACCTAAAGATAGGATGACATAAATCTTCCAGATTAGGGTCAAACTTAATAGAGAGAGATTCACAAATCGACAAAACAATCCTATAAACTTTAACCTGAGTAATTTGGTTGAAAACCTTATGATTAGTTATTAGTAGACTCAAGTTTAGCTATTAACATACCATAGAAATCTCCACGGTCCAATAAATCAATAAAATGGTTGTTTGATAAAAGATCAATCTATTAAGGGCTTAGGGATTTGAAACCTAGATACTAATTTTTGATATTGGTAATTTTCTAAGTGAATTATTAATTCTCTTTTCAATATCTTTGATTGTTTTATTTTACTTGCTTTAGTTTTATTTCCTTTTATTAAAAATCAAATTCAATCTTTAGGCTAGATAATAGGATAACGGTAATTACTAGTATTCATCATCTTCATGGGATTGACCCATACTTGGTAGTACTAGCTATAGCTACGCTGTACATTTGTGGTAATTTATAATTGATTAACTTAGAAAAAGTCAATTGTAATTTCTTCAAGACAAAATATCGATGAAACAGTAAAACTAGCACACATTATGTTTCTTTCTTATGAAGAAAGTAATTGTTCACAAATTAAAGTATGAAGATACTTAAAGATGTGGGTGCTTATTAGAGAATAAGTTCAGCAAACTAACTCAATTATAAGGATACCAAATGGAATATTACTTATGTGTCTATAGATTTTCTCATTATAATGTTTTATAATTAATCATTAGACTTAAGACTATTATGGTATCTTATATGAAAATTACTGTGTTTTGATCGTAGTTATGACCTATCCTATTTAAGGTAGCTCAGTCGATAGTACTTAGATATAGTATAAACCATATAGAGATAGTTGTGTAAGTCATTAAAGCATTCATCAGTCTAAAGTAATTAGGAAGAATGTTCCACTATTCTTGATTAGTAGTTATTTAAGAAATTCTCAGCCAGAATAAATTGAGATTTGAAAATGATGTTTCTAGAAAAATTATAAATCAATTACTAATTAGCAAGAATGAACATGATTGGATTTAAAAAGAGTAGAAACTACGTCCATACTCTATCTCTGAACATTAGATGATGAAGGATTAAATTATACATCGACACTATACATAGACATATTAAGTTAAACTACTTTGATATTCTTAGTATATAGGTACTAGACATCGATCTTGATCTATGAGTATAAATTATTTAATTGCAGAATTAAAGAGTAACTAAAAAGAACTTTTAATTTATCTCATTCAATGAATTTGAATTATAAGTTTTAATTATTGTCTACATATTAGGAACCTAGTAAGTCATACATAAAGTGCAGTTAGATTTTTTTTTGATTTAAATTAAGTTGAATTTAAATGTGAAATTTGAGAAAACTCAAAGATCAAATATGAGATATTGAATTTTACTTAAATTAAATTAAATTATAATTACAGTTTGACTTTAATTATAATTAGAGTATTTAATTTTAATAAAAATAATATTCTAATACATTTTTTATTTATAGAAAATAATCGTAAGGGAGTTAGTAATCATGCTTATTTTATCTCAAAAGTTGAGAGAAAATGAGCTTCTTTTCTCTCAACTTTTTGGATATTGTTAGACTCATGGTTAAGATATTGAAAAAGTTTCGAAAAAGGGATTTCAAATTAGGTATGATTCCTTTATTTTATGATTCATATTTTTTAAGTTGTTCAATTATTAAGATCCAATCGAGAAACTTCAAAAATTTTATTCTTTGGACATGAATAGTTTTCCATCATAAACTACAAATATCAAGAAAAGAAATATCAAAATCTTCTTGATCCTTTTGTAAAAAGTAGCCATATAGTCAAACTAAAGAAATGAATATTATTACTTATAATGGTATGACGATCCCTAACTTATATCCACTTTTCAAGTTAAACTCAACAATTTTAAATCCACTATTTCTCGCTAATGTATAAAGAGTGTTTTTAAAAGTTTAAGACAAACTTTACAAGATTCAATTACTTAGAATTTTCTTTCAAACCCTCGTAAGGCTTATAATTTTCACAAACAAACTCATGTTAGTCATAACTATTTCATTGCACCAAGTTTCTTCTCACTACAATATATTAAGATAATTATAACCCAAATCTGTTGTTTCCTATTGCACTTGATTCTTTTCCTTGTACTTTTTTACGATGTTTGGACTTTCTAAGGTCATTATAGGTTCATTGATGTTTTAAACCGTTGCTAAAATCACAGCTTTTCATATAAGACAAAGTATGATATTTTGTATCCTAAAATGTGAACCTCGTGTTGGATATGGGTCCCTCTCACATGGAAGGACTCCATGTCCACAATTGTGGCACTGAAAAGTGAGGTTAGTATTTTTAGTTTGGGAAACATCTTGTGAGCCACTATTTTAGATTTATCTCTGTATACCTACTATTTGTAATAGTGGAAGAATTATTGTAAGTTTTATCCGTGGACGTAGCCCAAAGTTAAGGGTAAACCGTGTTAACTTTTCTGTGTCCATTTTGCTCATTTTATTTTTCTTTTACACAAAATACACCTGTTGCACCCAACAAGTAGTATCAGAGCTCTGTTTTCATTGAAGATATTTTTTAAAAAGAAACATGTCACCGGGAAGACTAAATTACAACAAATTTTTTGGTGTGATTCGTTCGAAAAGTTAACGTAAAATGACAAAGGTGATGAATTGTACTCCAAGTTTTTTAATAAATTTAAAAGGTGACGACACTATGCAGCAATAGTAACTAGGTCCCACGGCACTATTTGTGATACTATTAACAAGTTGTTATTTACTAGGTCCCGTGGCACTATTCTAGTGGGGTCTGACGATACTATTCCAATGAGTACTATTCACAAGTTACTATTTACCGATTTCCGCAGTACTATTGCAGTGGGGTCCGAGGACACTAATCCGATCCTATGGTGAAAATTCAAAAGATATCTTTTCTGCCAAATTTTGACGTCCTGGTTCCATCTTTGAGGTCAGTTTTCTCAAATTTGGCTTAATTTGGCAAATGAAGGTGAAGATGAGCAAAGTGATCAATCTAAACGGTATTAACTACCGTATATGATGAACTGAGATGAAGGATCTCTTGATGATTACAAAGATGCATTTGTTGGTATTTTCAACAACTAAACCGGAGGAGATGTCCAATGAAGATTGAGAATTTGAGCATGAACGAGTGTGTGGTTATATTCCACAGTTTGTTGATGATAATGTGTACAATCATATTTGTAACGAGACTCATGCAAGAATGTTGTGGAATAAGCTGGAGCAGTTGTATGGTTCAAAGACCAACAACAACAAATTGTTTTATTTGACAAAATTGATGCAAGTAAAATACCAGGAGGGTACTTCTGTAGCTGATCATTTAAACAGTATGGAAGGGATGGTTGATCAGTTATCAAAGATGGGTATAAAGTTTGACGATGAGATGATTGCTCTAGTGGTGCTAGCTTCATTACCAAAGTCTTGGGAGACTTTGAAGATGTCTTTGACAAATACTGCACCAAATGGCGTATTAAATATGGAATCTGTTAAAAGCAGTATACTAAATAAAGAGATGAGATGTAAATCATAGTCTGCAGCCTCTTCATCACATTCAGATGTTCTGCTTATAGAAAATAGAGGAAGAAGTCAATCCAGAGGTCCAAAGTCTAGAGACAAGAGTAGAGGAAAGTCAAACAGATATGCAAATGTGAAATGTCATTTCTATAAGAAGAAGGGACACATCATGAAATTTTGCCGAAAGTTGAAGAAGGAAAAAGGCAAAGATGTGACGAAACACGAAAGCAGTGATGATGAATAAAGTAACATTGTTGATGTATTCAACCTTGTTATTGATACAGAAATAGTCAGCCTGGTGTCACAAGAAACAAGTTGGATAGTTGACAGTGAAGCTACTGCTTATGTTACATCTCACGGACAATTTTTCTCATCCTACACACTTAGGAATTATGGCGTTGTTAAGATGGCAAAGGGAAATCTGTCAAATGTTGTTAGCAAAGGAGATGTTTCTTTAGAGACAGTGAATGGTTCAAGACTATTGAACTTGATTTCTGTAAACAGGCTAGATGATGAAGGTTTCCGAAATACTTTTAGAAACAGAAAATAAAAGCTTACTAAGGGCTCTTTAGTAGTGGCTAGAGGTCATAAGCACTCAAGACTGTATATGATGCAGGCAAAGCTCTCAAGTGATGTTATCAATATAGTGGAGAATGATAATATAGTTGATTTGTGGCATAAAAAACTAGGTCACATTGGTGAGAAAGGGATGACTCAGCTTGTAAAAAGGAATATGCTATCTTGTCTAAATCAGATACATCAGAAGAAATGTGCAGATTGTCTAGTAGGTAATAAAATAGGGATTCTTTCCAGAGCTCTCCATCCAGAATGAAGAATATTCTAGATCTAATTCACTCATATTTGTGCGGACCATTGCCAAAGTGACTTGATAACGTATAGTACTTTGTGACTTTTATTGATGATTATTCCAGGAAAATGTGGGCCTATACTCTAAAGACTAAAGATCAAATGCTAGATGTGTTCAAACAATTTCATGCCTTAGTTGAGAGACAAACTGGGAAGAAGCTGCGGACAGACAATGGTAGAGAGTACATTGGATTATTTGATGCTTACTATAAAGAGCATAGTATTCGACATCAAATGACACCACCAAAAATACCGCAATTGAATGGCGTAGCTGAGAGGATGAGCACGACTTTGATGGAAAGAGTCAGATGTCTACTTTCACATTCAAAGTTGCCTAAGGCATTTTGGGGTGAAGCTTTATTTGCAGTTGTGTATGCATTAAATCGTTCACCATGTGTTCCTCTCCAGTATGAAGTTCTAGAAAAGCTGTGGTCAGAAAAGGATATTTCTTATGATCATTTGTGGGTCTTTGGTTGCAAGGCCTTTTTCCATATTCCTAAAGATGAAAGGAAAAAGCTTGATGTCAAGACACGACAATGTGTGTTCATTGGCTATAGTCAAGATCAATTTGGCTATAGGTTTTATGATCCAGTGCAGAAAAGACTTATCAGGAGTTGTGATGCTATGTTTATTGAAGATCAAACTATTGAAGATATCAACAAGGCGGAGAAGGAAGTTCCAAGCTTCGATAATGACTCAATAAGCTTCCGATTGAATCCTCCAATAGCGCTGCTGAGACAAGTCGGAGATGAAGTGCAATATGATCAGCTAGAAGCTAATAATGCAGATATCCCCAATGAAGTTGAACTAAAGGATGATGATGGTGTTCACATTCAACCACCAGTACCTGAAGATTCTCCAATCCCATTACGAAAATCTAGTAGAAATAGACAACCATCTACTAGATATCTGGTTGATCAGTATGTAATGGTGACTGACGTGGGAGAACCAGAAAGCTTTGATGAAGCCATGAATGATGAACACAAGAAGAAATGGAAAAAAGCCATGCAAGACGAGATGAAATCCTTGCATGAGAATAAAACATTCAAGCTGGTGAAGTTGTCAAAAGGCAAGAGAGCATTGAAGAATAAATGGGTGTTCAGGATCAAGCATGAAGAACACAACTACCATCCTCGATTCAAAGCAAGATTAGTGGTCAAAGGATTCAGCCAAAAGAAAGGTATTGACTTTGACGAGATATTT
>JANIPM010000009.1:3414173-3424516 GCA_027478405.1 Erythroxylum cassinoides
TTCAGGAACCAAATTGAAACCCAATATATAAATACATGTATCACCTTAGACCTTCATGTTAGTTTTTATTATTCCCATTCGGCACTTTACATTGAAGTTGAATAAAGGAAGTCTGGTAGGAAGAGAGGTATTCTTTTAATTTTTATGGGAGGATCATAATGTGCATACGATCATTTACATTTGTTCATTCATAGTTGTACTAGGGAAATAATGGCATTGGTGTAAGGCATCGCTTATCCTATATTTGATGCCCTCAATTCATATTTTTGGAAAGGATCCAAAGTTTATTGCATGTGCAAGCAAGAACTTATCGTTCGAGTCTATATACATCGTACTCGATCATTATAATTGATCAAAAGCTGCTGGACCCTCAGTATTTCCAATCACAGCCATTTAGGACAGTTGTCCACCAATTTCCAATCCCATCTAGAAGAAAGAATAAATTAAACTAATCCACTTGCAGTGCATGGGAAGAAATGAAAATGCTCAATTCTATACATTTTTTAATTTCTATTATAGTTCTATCAATTTATTATATTCGTACTAACTTCATTAGCGTTTTGAAAGTAAAGAAGAAATTTTTTTATTTGATTAACTTCGATAAGTTGTCAATTTAATTAAATTTGACTTAATTATAAAGTTTGAAAATTTTTAAGATCAAATATAAAATATTCAATTTTATTAAAATTAAAATTTGTACAGCTAGCTAATTTTCCAAGCTTGTTAATTTCTCATTATGGCTTGTCCTACGTTGAATTCTTTTTCTCTGTAGGATAACTAGAGAAACTAGTATTTGTTGATGTATCAATTTATGACAAAGAATTAGTGTTACAAAGAGATTCTTCATTAAGCTGGTTCTTGTGATATGTTGATGAGGTAATTTTAGGGTAATTTAGGTCCCATGAGCCTATCTCAATAAGCTCATTATAGTCACCTCTTAAAAACTTCTTGCCTATAGTTTTTCATCAATGGTAGGTTATTAAAACCTCAGCCTCTACAAGATTATACACTTCCGCTAGTTTTAACAAGGGAATAAAGTATAGAAGTTCTATTCTAAACTCCATCTCAATGCAAACTTTCATATGGACGATTCTCTTCATACGTTGAATTAAAATTGATTTAATAAAAAGGGCCTTTGATTTGATTTGAATGTCAACGTATATGAATGAAGCGTAGGGCTCAAATTCATTAAGATTGGGAATCACCAACTGAAATAACAAGATGGTAAAATTTTAAAATTGCAAGTCTTATGTTTTTCCAATACAGTAAAATAATATTTTCTTTCATAAAAATATTTAAGAAAATGAATAAAAGAAATGAATACAAGCTATTATAATGAGCTTGCTTATTGGAAAATTAATAAAATAAAGTAATCCTTCCGAGCAGGCATAAGGCATTGAAGATGTAAACGGCGGGGTTTCATTCTACTTTTAAGCGTTAACAAATGGATAAGTTTCATATCTAATACTGCAACTTCCGCCATTGAGTCAACCTATAAAGTTTCTTTGACCCTCGGACTCTAACTCTCCATCCGCATACATTTTTCTTGAACTAAAAGCTTCACTTGCAAGTTGGGTCAGCAATTCCTTCACCTATCGATTAGAGGCTATTGCATGCCTTGGCACCTCAAGAGTCAAAAATTGGTGGCCAAGGAATACTCTTTTGTCCATGCTTACCCGACCAAGGAAGACTCTTTTGGCCATGTTTGGCCAAATGTCTTCAAGCATACTTTGGTATGGATTTTTCTGCGCGAAGATCACAGAAAGTTTGAAAATTTGATAGAATTGATCACAGATGTTCTAAAATGTTGTTATAAATAGAGGAAATATCGAGACTTCAGAAAGAGCACCAAAAACACAAAAATAACATTCATTTTTTTTCTTTCATTTCTCTTTTAGAAAAATTTATTAAACCTCTTTGTATATTTTGTAAATTTCTACATATTAGTAAAATTGCTCACCCTCCGATCATAGATGTAGGCCACATTGATCGAACCATGTAAATCTTTGTGTTCTGTCCTATTTTGTTTTACCTATGTTTATTTTCGTTACCATTTTTTGGGCTATTAAATTTAACCTACTAGTATAACACCCCACTCTCGCAAACTAGTATCAGAGCTTTTCCTGTTGTTCTAACATACCGTACGCTCTGTGGTTGTCATTATTAAGACATGTCCACGTGAGCAACAAAGAATAAGTCTACAGTGTCGATTTTTTTTTAAGCCAATAATTCAAAGCATTGCCGTATCATTCATGTAATCTGTTGATGAGGTAATTTAGGTCCTTAATGAGCCTATCTCAATAAGCTCATTATAGCCACCTCTTAAAAACTTCTTGCCCATAGTTTTTCATGCTTTATGATGTTGACTTCCAATGATAGGTTATTAAAACCTCAGCCTCTACAAGACTATCCACTTCAGTCAGTTTTAACAAGGGAATAAAGTATAGAGGTTCTATTCTAAACTCCATCTCAATGCAAACTCTCATATGGACGGTTCTCTTCATACGTTGATTTAATAAAAAAGGCCTTGGATTTCATTTGAATCTCAACGCATATGAATTAAGCGTAGGGCTCAAATTCATTAAGATTGGAAATCACCAACTGAAATAACAAGATTTTAGGTAACAACTAGTATAGTATGGTAAAATTTTAAAATTGCAAGTCTTATGTTTTTCCACTACAGTAAAATAATATTTTCTTTCATAAAAATATTTAAGAAAATGAATAAAAGAAATGACTACAAGATTACAATAAGCTTGTTTATTGGAAAATCAATAAATAAAATAATCCTTCCAAGCAGGCATAAGGGTATTGAAGATGTAAACGGCTGGGGTTTCATTCTACTTTTAACCGTTAACAAATGGATAAGTTTCATATCCAATACTACAACTTCCACCGACGACCCTTCCACCTTCTTTCCCACTACAGCAGCTCGGAAGCTCACTTATAGCACCATCGATGCACCTCTTGCAATCAGCAGCAGAAAGATCCCTGGTGCATTGAGCCAACCCATAAAGTTTCTTTGACCCCTCGAACTCTAACTCTCCATCCGCAGACATTTTTCTCGAACTAGAAGCTTCACTTGCAAGTTGGGTCAGCAATTCCTTCACCTTCCCATTAAAGGCGATTCCATCACTTACGTCTTGCACGTTCAACAAGTAGAACTTGTTTTTGTTGTCTATTTTGCCAATGAAGTCCTCATTAGAGTATTTCAAGAGGCACTGGTCGTACCATATGATGGCTCCTTTATTGTATGGGCAGCGTTTGCGAATCTCAGTGCTGGCGCCAACAATACAGGTTCGGCAATCTGAGACGGAGACATCTGCCCTGCACATTGCCAGTCCATAAGGTCGCTCTCGCTCTAGACCCAAACTACCAAGTGCAAAACCTCCAATAGGAGCTTGATTGTAGAAAAAACGCACGAGCCTATTGAAGCTCGTATGATAAGGGTCATTGGCAGAGAAATTTTGATTACTTGTGCAGAAATGTTGGAGAGGGTCAACTCCTAAAACAGTTTGGATCATTACAGTGGTGGCTAACAAATACAAAGCAAAGGCAAATCTTGAGTACGACATGACTTTCTCGGACTCCGGCAAAACCTGGGTTATGCTTGTGGAATTTAAGCTTGGAGGTTAGGGCTCCTAATAATATGTATGTATATGTCTATATATATACGTATCAGTTAATTAATTAAGAATGGAAGTCAGCAGAGAGGACTTTTTCCTCTACCTTTGCCAAATTCTCAGGCAGTCGAGAACTCTTCAAACACGGCTTATGTCGTTACAATTAACTCTGGGAATAAACGGTGGGATATTTAAACTAATCCTTCGTCCACCAGCCAACAAATGAAAAATCCTTCAGCAATACGCTATGAAGCTCACGGGAACAACTACATAACCACCCCTGACTTTGTCTTCTTTAACTAGCACAATTATATATTTAAATTATGGTTCAAGGTGTATTTTACTGACTAATCAGTGTATATATAATCTTACAGCAAGACTGTTTCTAACATACATACCCAAGGAGTGGGTCTTCTGAACGATTCTAGTCTTGCTGCATCATGATATTAATTAGTGAATTGAACATTTTTGTTTAATTTTGACTAATTTTCACTGCAACGTTGAAGACCGTATAAATTAAAGGGGAAATGGGGAAAACTTGAAAGAAGTAAATTCTATATTTATGAAAGGATATGGATACACATAAAGAGGTGTTTATATATATATTTTAGCAGCTTATGACAATTTTTTTTTCAAATATTGTGAAATATTTTAACAGCTGATGACAATAATACTCAAATTGGATTATTTATGGTGAATTGAATATTTTCCCAATACAATTCCAATGATTTAATTTTATCAAATGCATTTTATTTATACTTTATTGGATATAATAAACATGAATGGGTTTAAAGATCCAAATAGAAGTATTTATTTGATAGAAATAAGACGTCAATATTTAAATCAAATAAAATCTCAAGAATATAGAGAATATTCAAACATTCAAGAAGAGAAAAACAATTGAAGAACAATTCTCACAATTTTTTTGAATCAAACCTTGATAATCTTGACTATAACAAAGATTTTAGCCACTCACGGCTTGAAACAAAAACAATAATTCTGAAAATCGAGAAAAGCTAAAGATACCTAAAATAATGAAAGGCCATCTTATTTATAGGAAAATAGGCGTGTAAAGGCTAAAATAGGGAACAAATCTCATTAAATAAAACTAAAAGAAAAGAAAATCTGATCAACATTAAAAAATAAAATCTTGAAATATATCTTGTCTCTCTTGTGCAGATTTTTTAGGATTTATTGAAGATATTCCAATTTAAGCTTCGAGTGTGCCCAAGCTTAAGTGATTTAAAACCAATTTGACCAGCCAATCCAATTTTTGCTCCAATTAATCTTCAATTTCTTTGAGTTTGACTTAGTCTTCACCAAATCCTTAATTTTGAACCTAAAAAATAATTATGAAATTGATGCCTTCCACAAAGATAAAACCTTAAAGGTGCCATATTCACCCAATGAATTGAGCTATACGTCCTAGTTTCTTTTTTTAAAGCTTGGAAACCTAATACCAAAAATAATATGATTGATTCTCATAATAACAAATAAGATTAAAAAATGATGGAAAACAAGTGAATATTCCCATACTATTTCTTATTAATCTTAGGGGACAGAGGAGGGTAGGTTAGCCAAAAGACGGTTATAAGTTTATGGATGCATGGTGTCCCTTCATTTTAGGATAAAAAGGGGTAGGAAAACACCTCAAGCCCTTGACGTAAAGCAAAATGTTGAAATAAGAAAAAAAAAAAGGGATTTAACCCTTACTTACTATTGCATTACTTAGCAATGATATATGCACTTACATTAGTTATGAGTAATAGATTGATAACAGAAAAAACTGAAATAGTAGAAATAAACTATCACATGTACTTGTCAAACCTAATAGTAGATGATCTTTGATAGGTGTAGATTGTATTATGTTTTGCAAGATATTTAAGTATGTTTTCAAGTATGTCTTAGATAATTATCATGTGTATAGGCTTAAAACTATGTTATTGTTAATTTTTGTATGTATTCTAAGTGTTTCATTGGTTTTAGAGCAAAATTTCGATTTTAATTTTATGTTTCAAGAGGTGTTTGATATGTTTGTAAGTGTTGTAAATTAGGAAATTGAAGAATAAAGAAGAAGTAGGATGCATAAAGGATTTCACGATCGTGTTAAGCATTACATAAGGTTGCAAGGCTCTTTATCCTGATCGTGATAGAGAACCCGAATGTGACAGAGAAGAAGAATAGTGTTAGGCACGATTGTGTCTCCAAGTCACGATTATGCCGTGAGCGACTTTTTCTTTCGTGTTTTGAAGCTTGGGACTATTTTTGGAATTGAACAAAGTGGGGAAACCATAGAAACAACCCTATAACCCTAATGCACTATAAAAGAATATGAAAAACACCAAAAAAGTTAACAACCACTACATGAAAGAAGATTAATAGGAGACATTGAGAAGAGCTTTAGAGAAATTCGAGATTTCTAGCAACTATTTTTAATTCTTTTCCTTTTATTTCTTTCACTATCTTAGATGTTTCTTTGGATTTATAAGATACTTAATATGATTATGAGTTTCTAGATCCCTATTATGGATTATTCTAAAATTATATTTGTGAACCTTATTTCTTGTTGAATTCAATACATTGATGTATGTTTGTGAAAAGTTTTGTGCATTTACTTAATAATAAATCAATAAAGGGAGTCAAGTAATTAGTGTTAAGGTATGCAACGAGAGTTGGCAACTTAAAAGGCCCATAATTATCAAATTAACAATCAATAGAAACACCATAAGTATTCTTGCTCTGACTTTGTATTAATTGTTCTTTATTTTTCTTTATTTGTATTGTTTATTTTCCACATTGAGGGTAATGTGTTGTTCAAAAGTGGGATGTGTATATGTAATTAAATATCATGTGTGTGTGAATTTTGCATTTGTATATATCATGTGTGTGTGAATTATACAATTGTATAGTTTTTGATTAGATTGGCATAGTGATGTATGTATTGTGTTAATGTGTCAATGGAAAGAATTTAATGGAATTAGTTTAACTCTGAACATGGTCATTTAATTTGTAAAGGCATACTAACTTGTGAATTTTGTGTTTTAAGTGTCTTAGGGATGAATATGTATGTTAATTATGATATGATGCATATTCAATCACTATAGAGAATATGTTCGTATACATTTAAAATTATAATCAATTGAATTGGTTAGCATTATTAGTATCCTTTCATGAGAGTGATTGACTAAGAATGAATGAGGTAAACTAAAAAATTAAATGAAAAAACTATTTTCCTTTTTAAGAAAATTAGGTCAAGAATAGAGCTAGTAGTTGGTTAAGAGTTGTGATATAGCTGAGTAACTAGGGCATCAAAAGTTTAGAATGATCTTCCAACCAAGGTAAATAAAAAATGAAACCTAGTTCAGTAACTAGGAGACATTTATAACAAGTTGTTTGCGTTCATGTCAAAAGACTAGGTTATAGTTTTAAAAATCTGAAAAATGGTGTTATAATAAATTAAACCTATTGATCTTTTAACAATAGTAATAGTTTTTATAATTCTTGAGAAAAATAGTAATAATTTTATGAAAGGTTACTTAGTGATAGTTTGCCTTTTTGATGAATTATTAATAATAAATGCATGCTTAAAATTGTTGTAGGTGTGTGATAAGGGTGCTAATATTTTGATTGATATGTATATTCAAATACAAGTACTTAAACATGAAAGGACTAAGTTAGTATATTGACACATTTTGAGTGATTAATGTTTGAGGTTAAGTTAATTTTCTAATATTTGATGCCATTGTACCATTATTATATTGTTGTATGATTGTGTGTTCATATATTCATATATTTTTGTTTTTAGTTTTGCTTAAAGACAAGCAAAGGTTTAAGTGTAGGGATGTTAATATGTGTAGATTGTATTATGTTTTGCTAGTTATTTATGGGTGTTTTTAAGAATTTCTTAGATGATTATCATGCGTATAGGATTAGAATTGTGTTATTATTAATGTTTGTACGTATTACAAGTGTTTGTTTGGTTTAAAACAAGAATTTGATCTTAATTTTAGGTTTCAAAAGGTGTTTGATATGTTTATGGGTGTTGGAAATTAAGAAATTAAAAAATGATGTAGGATGCATGAAGGATTTCACAATTGTTTATCATGATTGTGATAGGGAGCAAAGTTAGCGTGACGTATAATCGTGCTTCCAAGTCATGATCATGCAAAAAGGGTTTTTAGGCATGACTTTTTTTGTGATTTGAGGGTCCATTGCTATTTTTGGAATCTAACAAAGTGGGAAAATCCTAGACACAACCCCATAACCCTAATGCACTATAAAAAAATATGAAAAACACAAAACGGAGCAATAACACTACATCAGAGAAGATTAAGAAGAGACATCAAGAAGAGCTTTAGAGAAATTCCAAATTTTCAAATCAAAACTCCAACTAGTTTTCTTTTTTTCCCTTTACTTCTTTTGATTTTCTTTGGATGTTTATTTGGATTCCTAAGATATTTAACATGATTATACGTTTCATGATCCCTATTATTTTGCGAACCTTATTTCTTGTTGAATTGAATACATTATTGAATGTTTGTGGTAAGTTTCGTGCATATACTTGATAATAAATCAAGGAAGTGAGTTAAGTAATTAGTGTAAAGGTGTGTAATCAGAGTTGCCAATTTAATAGACCCACAATTATTAGATTAACGATCAATTGAAAAGTGATCTTAATTGTGAAATTAATTCTCTATATGATTACTTTATATTTAATTAAATAAGTTAGGTGTAGCTTTGTGAACCGAGATATTACAAATTTATAAATATCAAATTCAATTAAGATTACTTAATTAGATCTTAAGAGAGAGTAATCAAAATTTTAGGATATCTTCGATCAAATATAAATTGAATCAATAAGATTAAGAGAAATAAGATAAGGATATAATAGTTCTTAAGTCTTTAACTTTGACCAAAATTAATTTCATTGGTTGCTTGCTTATCAATTCTTTAATTATTTCATTTTATTAGTTGTTTTAATTTTAATTATTTATTTTAATTCATATTAATTCTTAGTAACTTGGACAAAGTTCTTTTCAAGTTGTTTAGGTATTTAATAATCCTAGTGAAAACAGTACCTTTTGATACTACAAGATACGATTTGCATACTTATGGTATTGAAAGCTTTATTATATATGAAACTCACTTAACAACCTTAATATAGTTACTAAGGTGCCTCTAAGTCCCACATCAAAGTAGATCATATATTGTTCACCGTATTATGTTTTTTTTAATTAATGCATATTGTAATTGTCCATAATACTCATCAGTGTAATGCGACGTAATGAGTTCATCCTTTTTTATATCTGATATACATCATGATCACTTTTATGTTGATTCATATTGCCTCTCTAAAAATATTTATAACTATATTTGGTGGCCTTAGAACCTCGTACTCTTCCCACATATATTAGATTTTCATGCTCCAAGTTTCATAATTGTCATATTTATATTTTCACTTTTGTTAAACTTAGGAGCAATAGGAGTAATATTCTACAACATAGTAGATAAACTTAAGGGTTAATTATAAATTTTTTTTAAACTTTGCCTAATTTTGCAATTATAGCCCAAACTTTAAAAAGTGATGTTTAAATACATAAATTTTTAATTTTTTCAATTATGGCTTGATGTTAATGTCTTCGTCAAGTTTGTTGATGTGACTTATCATGTGTTCTAGAATCCTTAAACATTTATATACATCAGACCTAATTAAACTAACTAATTAAGTTTAACTAAACTATATCGCTTAATTAAACTAACATATTAAACATATCTGGGCTATATCATTTTCAGGACTAAAATCCCTAAATCTAAGTCACTTGCCTTCATTCTCACCTGGATGTCTACTACAAGGCCACTCATTCTCACATCACATAACTGGTTCTCACTTCATGCCACTCGTTCTCCCATGCAGGGAATCGACTTAGATTAAGGGATTTCAATCTCCAAAACAACATAGCCTAGATATGTTTAATCTATTAGTTTAATTAAATGATGTAGTTAAGTAGAACTTAATTAGTTAGTTTAATTAACTCTGACATGTAGAAGTGTTTATGGTTTTTAGAATACATGATAGACTTAATGAAGACACTAATTATGGGCTAGAATTAAAAAATGATTAAAATTCGAATATATAATAATCATAATTTTTAAAGTTCAAGTTATAATTACAAAATTGAGGAAAGTTTGAATTTTTTTTATAATTAGGCCTATATTTAAAACACTAAATTTCTACATCATAAATCTCCGAATTATCGTTCATATAAAAATTAAATATCAGTTACAATAATTAAGTTTAATTTGCATACATCTAGTATGTAATAAATAATAAGATTAGAAAATAGCTAGTTTATTTATATATAAATGACAAAAAAAAAGATGACCGAATAGTTCATAAATTATTCAATACAGCACACTTAAACCAAGCGATCGAACAACTTACATACACTGACACATGACATAAATATAAGGAACTTTATGTGAAATACAACTAACTAGTACACATGATAGAGCAATTGAAATACAATATTCAGTAACTCTAATTATCTCAATAGGAAAGCTTATAGGGTGTAAACTCCTCACAATACCAACTACGATCATATTTTAACAATACTTTTCATATATAGCAAACAGGTAAACCTTCGTCGATTTATGCGTTGACGAAAGGGTAAAGCTCATATCTAAAGTTGCAACTTGCACCCACAACCCTCCCTCCTCGTT
>JANIPM010000009.1:3910298-3921112 GCA_027478405.1 Erythroxylum cassinoides
TACACAAATTCAACTTCATTTTTGCTTTCATTCTACTTCTAACTTTCACCTTAATTCTTCCCATTTCAAAATCTCTTGTCCACCAAATCACCAAAGCAAAACATGAATTTATCCACATTTCCCACTCACTATTTTACTCTTGTCTATCATTTCTAATTCAAGAATTTTCATTCATTTATTCTTTACTCGTGACTAATCACTAAAATTTTTTATTTCCAGTTCTAACTTCTAAGAGACGTTCGGGGTCCAACATGGTAGAGGAGAAAAACTGTGCTTGGGAGAGGAAGTAAGAAGAAAAAGCAAGGAAGAGAAGTAATGGATGAGTTAGGAGAAAAGAGGAGCGAGAGTAAGAGAGTACATGAGTAGGAAGCTATGGGAGTAAGAAACTAAGCAGAAGAGATAGTAGATTTCTAGCAAAGATCAAAGCTGCTTACTAGGACAAAACTAAAGCGATTAGCTTAATACTAGTAATTGAACCAGAAGCAATTGAAGTTCCCTCATGTAGAAGTAGATGAAGTTTGAAGCAAATAAAGTTCACCCTTATTCATAGTAGTTTGTTAACCCATTAATTTGATGGGATGGTTTCTGATTGTAACAATTTTTATTACCTTTCATGGCTTAATCTAATATACAGTTTTTCAAAAAAAAAAAGAATAAGGTTAAACTTAAAAATAACTTTGAAATTTTTTTAGAGGTTCTTTAAAAGTTGTACATTAATGTCCCTACATAGAAACTTTTAAATAAATGTCCTCCTAAGTTAAATTCACTAAAAATATTTTGGGTAATAAAAAGGAAGCTTGAAAATTATGAAATTACATCTTTGAATGAGGAGTGTAGTTCTCTAATTTTAAAAAATTACCTCCTAAACTCAAACATTCTAATAGATTTTCTATTTTGTGTATTATTGGAGATATAAGCTTTAACCTTGCTTTATATGATTTAGAGGCAAATGCAATTCTAGTGGCTTTATCTATTTTTAAGAAGCTCAAGATAGTTGATTAGAAACCCACTACTATTTCCTTCTAATTGGTTTATCATTCCATCAATATCTAATAGGTACATTAAAGGATGTGCCTATCAAGGTCAATAAGTTTTTCATTCCTACAGATATGTAGGATACTTAAATATCTATCATTCTTTCATAAATACATATGTGGTTGTTATTAATGTAAAAATGAAAAGCTTTCATAAATACATGACATAGATGTTCAAAAGATAATCTCTTCCTATTTAATTCATAAGCATAAACATTCATTGTGTCATTACCCTCATAATTCATACATACTAAACACATAACATTTGAAGGTTCACAACCCTATACGATATATACAACATGAACTTGGATGTTGGACTAAAGCATTCTAACTAAACTCTTCAAAATTAGCTTACTAGACCTTTGAGCCATTCTAGATTCTTAAGATTAACAACTTTAGGCTGCTACTAGTTTACCTTAGGATCTAGGTCTCCTCAATACATGAAAATCAACATTACAATTTTGATGAGATTGTGAACTCAGTGGATGCACAGGACACAAATATTACAACCAATAACCAAATTCACAAGTATATCACGTCATTCAGAATCAATTCTCATTTAACATATTTTCCAACTGTGTATACCGAATCACAATATATATATATTTTGATAAACACATTATGAAAACAAATGTTTCATATAATCATTTTAGAATAATCTAATCATTCATCTCATCAACAAGTATATAAACATTGTACATCCTTGTGTCAACACAATTCAATAAATTTTCACAACTATTCATATGATACATGTAAAGATATATATGTAATGCATATGAGACCTACTTTTATTTTTTTATTTTGTTATGACCAAGTACCTATCAACTACCCCATATCCTTTGTGGATATTAGGCTTATTTTAGGTACTGACCCATATCCCTTGTGGATACTAGGTTTATTTTAGGTACTGACCCATATCTCTTGTGGATATCGGGCTCATTTATAACTAAGCTTGTGGCTCTTTGTGCATATTTTGAGCTTTAAGCTCTTTTCAGATTGGTCACTCCAGTCACAAGTCCTTTATCTGATCATGCATATTAATGTCATAAAATGCATCATCTCACATAATGTACTATCAATCACTTTCATTCAGTGTGCACATTCATTTATCACAATCATCGGACCAAAGTTTGGCATTCAACATTTAATTGAGTACACATTTTTCCCACATTCATATACAATCAGGACGCAATTCCTATACAATCCTGAATTATGATCTCTTCAGACAATTAATGTCCGAAATTATCACAATTAAACCAGTAATAGTTCAATATGTAAAAATTAATTAAGAACAATTCAAGTATAGTGAGAAACATCTAGGTCACTCACAATATACTCTAGGTGAGCTGTTGCTTTGATGATCAGGCAATGTCTAGATGTTATTAGTCAACTTGTGCTTCTATATCACACAATACACACATAATCCACATATTACTAAGTTTACTAAACATATAATTCTTCAACCATGCACATATATATGTATCATGTTCATTGCATGCTCAATTGACTTTCCCAGGTATGCATCCATAGACACAAGTCTTGATCATGCAAACATGATAGTTGTACATAACTTTTTTGCAATTAGGTTATGTCTTAGGAAAGGTTTATTACTCTCAATTCTTCAATTATACAATCAACAATCCTTTCCTAATATTATACATTCACACAATTTTCCCAATTCTCATTCATTCATATCTAATTCACTTTGTTCACATCCCTTGGATCCCATCTATATTCATAAAAACATCTTTATATCCTTAATAACTCATACTTTCCAAATTCCTACACATTGATATTAAACAACCCAATCCTTAAGTTATAACATCATTTAAGAACCTAAACTTATCAATCTTTTAACCAATCAATCCCACATTAATCTAAGTTCATTTTAAGTTCCAATCAAGTCCAAATACATCAATGTATAGTGTCTTATCCTTATATAGATCAACAAGAACACAAAATATGCATTTCTCCCTCTTCCAATCATTTCCACATTCATGGGAATGAACCATACAATTCCCACGATCGTGGGATAGGTGAATCGAAAGTTTACTTTCACTTTCCTTCAACCTTTCTTCCAAATTTATCACCTTTATGATAGCCCATCAATTATACCTCAATTATATCTTAAAGATACTTCAATTCCTTATAAATTCATCTATAATTCCAATTCAAAATCAATCAAATGGTATTTCTTATACAATTTATCCTTTAAGCATCAAAACAAGGTAGAAACATCCATTTACTATTATACATATAACCCTAGTTCTTTTCCCACTTCAAGAACACTACACAAGTACTTTTCTTTATCATAAACTCACCTTCAACACACCTCATACATCAATCTAATTCGTTCATAAAACAACCTATAACCTAGGGTTTCCATGTACCAAAAATAGAACCAATTCATTCATCAAATTTCAAGCTCACTTCATCGTCAACCTTATATGCAATTCATCTCTAATCAATCATCAAGTATGTTATGCTCATATATAACATAATAAGGCAATCAACCACTTACTTGTTCAACCCAAAGTCTCCTCAATTAACAAGCTAATCAAGCCTCTCAAACATTCAAATATACTCCAAGAATAAGATGGAATACAAAGGGTTTCCTACCATAAGATGTAGGCTACTAAATTTGACAAAACTCAAGATTTTGGGAGGTTATGTGAGGATGTCATTGATGAGGGAATGAAGTATAAAACATAAGACCAAAAACATAAAGAAATATGGTCTTTTAAGTGTGAAATTCTTGGGGTACAAGTGCGTGGTGGAGACGTGGGACATATGGTGTAACACTTGTCAAGTGGAGGGCTATGCCATGTCTCTTCTTCTCTTGCTTCCAATTGTCACCTAATGTTTGGTCCAATTTGGTTTCCTAGGCCTCTTGTCACTCATGTATTTATGCCATTTGTCATCCAATTAGCTTAGCCACGTTTCACTCATTCCCAATGCCACATGTCACCATTTCATAGGCCTAATCTACCCAAATGTCCATGTATCATTTCTTCTTGCTCTTTAACATTTTTCCTAAATTTAGGTGCACACTCCACTTTATCAATTACTCAATTATATCAATAATTTCCCAATTCACTAATTATAATCCACCAAACAAGATTCATGACATATCTAACACAATTGTGTCATAATCATTTAAAACCTTTCATACCCCGAGATATGTCAATTGAGTGCATATACTATCTTTACAATGTCTCTAAATCATGATTCATGTGTGTATGCAAATATAATGCATGCAAATGGAATGTTCTTTATATATTCTCACATGATATGACTCAATCTACCAATAAATCCTTACGTGTAGGAATGGGCTATCACATATTTAATAGTTTTGACTAATGTTAAAAAATTAATAAAGTTTGAAATTTATTTATGAATTACTAAAAAATATGAGTTTGTTTGTTGTCAAAGAACAAAAACAAAAATCAAATATAATACATACATTACCATTAATAACAGAAAAAAGGAGTAGACATTTAGTTCTTAAGGCATGACTTTGGGCATATGTGGTGAGCATACTTCTATTGATTGTGTACCTACTGATGGTGTTAATGTTAGTGTTGATGAGGATGCAAACATTGATGGTGAGGAAGGTGGTGTGATTACTTATGCTACTAAAAATGGGTTTGGTGGAATTGAACTATTATTTAACATGGAATACAAAAGTGGAAAATATGTCTCAGATGTTAGATCAAACTAAAAGGAGAGGAAGTATAAGAAAAGAAATGAAGATGAAGTAGCTAGTAATGAAGTTGAAGATGAGACAGTGACTAACAATGTTGAACAGTATAAAAGTGAAAAAGGACATAAAGATGCATACAAGGACGTCGATTTAGATAAAGAGTTTGGGGCTAAAGTACAAAAAAATAATAAGTCTCAGTTGAGAGTTAGATTTGGATCCTAATTGATTAGTTTTTGGAAGTATCAAGAGAAATGAAAATTTTATCATGGAAAGATATGAAACAAAACACACTCGTACAGCCACTAACTTTAACAATCTCATTACATCTAAATGGATAAGACCCTACTATAAGGAGAAGATTAAGTCATAACCAAACAATAAGATTGCCAACTTAAAGGCCATATCGAGAAAGGGGTTAAAGTTAGATGTTAGTTTCAATAGTTTCAAAAGAATATAAGAAACTATCATCAATATGATGCATAAGTATTACATGGCTAAATTTACCAAACTATTGGGGTATAATGAGGAAGTGAAGAACAAGATACAATATGGAAGGTAAAAAATTGTTTACAAAATGATCTACATATTTCAGTGCTTATTAAAAGGTTAGATTTAAGGTTATATACTAATAATAACACTAGATGATTGTTTATTTAAGAGAATATACAAGGATAATTATTGGATGTCATAGGAAGGGATGAAAACAATCAAATGTTTCCTATAATCTTAGGTTATGGTTCATATTTGAAAGATAAATAAAGATTTTTATTAGGAAAGTTTAAATAGCTGTTAAGTTTACAATTCAAAAGATTTAAAAGAATTGAATAAAGTGAGATTGGAACAACATTTAGTACAAATAGGTTTCTCTGTATGAAATATAGTAGGAAAATACTAAAGTTGCCACATATTTGTATTTTCAAGGCTGATGATTCTTTTAAGGTCTCTAGTAATTCAATAGCTCTATTTTTTGTAATAATTTTTAAATAGCAATTTCAATAGTGGTCTCTTCATTTTCAAACATCCTCAGGTTTCCTTCATTCCATATACAATAAATCAATGATACAAATTCTAATATAAGCATCCTCTAGTCTTTTTTTTTGGATTTGAACTTTAGATACCCAATATATTATATTGGTTTAATTGAAGAAGTTGCAATGAAGGGGAACATTTCGAGTGTATGACTCCACAAAATATAGGAGAACCTATAATTAAAATATAGGTGGTCTAGGTCTTCATCAGCAATCTAGCATAAAGCACATTTTGTGTCTACTAAAAGGAACTTCAGTGCATCCTTAATCGTAAGTTTCCTCTTAACAACAAGCCATAATATAAAAGAGTCAGACAGGATAAGGCTACAGTCTTATACCAGTTTACACTAATAGTTTTTGATATACTAATAAGAGTTTCTTGTATGAAGAATTTGTGAACTTCATTGCTCTTTCTTACATTCAGTGGATCAAATCATGTATGACGAGATAAGGAATATTGAGGGAACTTTTTCATCATTTCCTTGAATCATCTAGTATAGTGAGCTTTGCACCTTAGTACTTGTAAGGATTATTGCCCTGAGTATTTAGAAGTCTTGTAACTTGTATAAGGTTCCCATGTTATAACATTTATCAATGTAAAAGAGTGCATGCCTACCATCTCCTTTTTTATGCTTGATAGATGGATGCACTAAATCCCTTGTGAGGAGTACCTATCTTAAGGGGAGGTATTGGAATTTTGCTTAACTGACCTAATACTTTCCTATTTTAAGAAACAAAGATGAATCCTCTTCACACATAGTGCTTATTTATTATTACATACCTTATAATCTTTTGATAAAGAGGACTTTGATAAAAATTTTAATTAAACTGACTCCTAAGCTATCACCTTCGTTAGATAAACAAACATCTGACCACTTCACTTTAGGTAATTTGGTCTTACTTTCCAATCCATTTTAAAGAAAGTCTCTGGGCATTTTGTTAATGGTTTTCATAATTTCTTTAAGAAGCACTACATGTAAGTACTGGTATATATGAGGATTACTTAAAACAGAGATTAGGAGTTAGAGTCTTTCACTATATGAGAGAGCCCTATTACACCAGTTACTCAACCTTCTCTAATGGCGTTAATAAAAGGAGAGCAATCTAAATATGAAAGCTTCTTTGTGGAAATCGAGACCCTTAGATATTATAAAGGAAGTTGTTGATGTGGATACCTTTATAGATTGTTAGAAGACTTGCATCAACATTGGAATTAGCAGATAAAAAGAAATAGCCCTTATTTGGGTTGAAACACAAACATGATAAAGATTTAAAGAGCTCTAAAAAATTGATCAAAAATTTAATTGATATAAAAGTAGCCCTTCAAAAGAGTACAATTCATCTGGAAAAGAGAGGGTGACGGTCTAACTTATTACACTTATAGTGAAATTTGAACCTTGGTTCCTTATAAATGTTTAGCTTTGTTAATTTAGAGAAAATATGCATACTAAAGGCAAATAAGTAAGGTGATAAAGGATCACCCTGCCTTAGTCCTCTATCTTCTTTAAAAAAACTTTATTGGTTCTCCATTCACTAAAATTGACAACGAGGCAGAAGAGAAGCACTTCCCTATCTAATTGATGAATTTAATGACAAAGCCAATAACATACATTGAGCTGAATAAGAACTTTTAGTATAAAAAGTCAAACATCTTGGTGAAAGATATCTTTAATGCACAACTTTTAATTGTTTTCTCATTATGGTAATTCTTAAAAAAGCTCTTGAGTAATCAAAATATTGTCTCTAATACTCCCTTAAACATAATAAGTGGAAGAAAAAAATAGGGAATCTAAGTGTTACCATTATTTCACACTTCATCAACTAATATAATGCATGCACATAAACAAAGGTAGTGGCAGATATACAAATAAAAATAGAAGGGTTAATAGGTGTGAAGTACACTTTAATAAGTCAACTGGCTCAAATGAGTACCATGTAACATAATAAAATTATTAAACTAAGTTCTAGTATGTTTTGAAATTAAACAAACACTAATTCACTTTTTTTATTTTCATATATACACAATAAGTGCAAAATGTCTAGATAATAAAGTTAGGTAGCTCACCAAGATTGATTACTATAGAATTTGATTCTCATACTGAAATTGACTTTCAACTAAGAGGATAGCAATGGAATGGTGAAAATGGTATCATCTCATCTATCTTATCTACTAAGAGGGATACAAAGAGCATAAGGTAATCATATTCGACTTTAAATGCAAGTCGAACTTGATTTACATTCTGTTGTTACTTTGTAAATTATGAATATCATAAATGAAAACTTCTTGGCATATGTAAGGTGTAAACTCGAGTAAGAAAGAACACTTTGTTGTAGGACTAACCTTAACTAAAAATTAATTTCTTAGTTTTGAAAATTTGGATATTATAAATGAAAGTTGCTTAGCATGTTCCTTATGTGTAAACTATTGGAATAAAAAATACCTTGTTCTATGTCTAACCTCAATTAAAACCTTTTATAGCCTTTCTTAGATGATTCAAACAGTAAGTTGATAATATAATCGATATTCTATGTTACCATCATAAACCATTCGAAATCCTCCTTCACTAATTTGATATTACATGGTGTACTTATTGGCATACATGAATATGCTTTTGAAATTGTAGATATCATGTTTTTTTCACTTACAATTGATGACATCATGATATAAATATTTAATACAACATTGTCAGTCGTACGCGATTTCAAAAACAACTGCAAACTTCACTATACAAGCTAATAATATAATTATCTACACCAGTTATATCTATATTTAAATCCAACAGAATATTCCCATTAAATTAAAATAATGAAATATGAAAGTCGATGAAGTTCAAATCCTTCAACAAAGGTAAGACGAGAGAGGAAGACATGTAATAACCAAATCACTTTTTTTCTAAACAAATAAATAGATAATATCCGAATGTGAAAACACTGATTCTATACTGAGACTTGCATGTAAAACTCTGTCCTTCTCGATACGCCAATAACACAACCAAAGCAAATACGGGGGTTACATAGTGCTTAGTAGTAATCTAATCGAATCTAAGAAATGGATAATGGTTAATTAAGAGCTGGGGTTTCGGCCAAAGCAGATGACATGCGGGGCTGTAGGACCCTCAACTTGTTAAATAGAATCAGCTGCTCAACAGAGAAGACACATAACTCGTGAGAGTATAACATGGTTTGAGCTGCGGGAGAGTTCAGCAAAACCTGTAACAACTGCTGCCTGTTCAACATCCCCAAAATCCCAAACTCAGAGTTGGGGCTGTTGTCAGAGGAGACAGTGAAAGTGGAGTGAAGAGGCATGGAGTGGAGGGCCAGAATCTGGGATTGCAGGAACCTGACGTACTTGTAGGCTTGATGGAAGAGAGTAGCAGTATCCATGTTGGAGTCCCAGGGCATAAGCTTTAGTAACGAGCGAGTCTTGTCGCTGATTCTCTGGCGAGTTCTCTTGCTGCTGGAGCGGTGGTTGAAGTTGAAGTTGGCGTTGGGCAAAACAAGAGGCGAGCGTTTGTGAGAAGATGAATAAGAAGAAGACTGGAGGGAAGCAAGAACGCTGTTGTAGTTGGAGGAAGAGGAGAATGAAGAAGAATGAGTTGAAAGATTGGGGTTGGAGTTCTGATAGGGATTCTCCAAACAAGGAGGAAGAGGAATAGTAGTACCAGTAGAAGAAGTAGTGAAGGAGGAGGAAGAAGAGGATGAAAATGAAGGAGAAATAAGAGTGTAGAGAGAGCCATCAGAATCCATTTCTTGGGAGGCAGAGGGCAGAGGTAGAGGTGAAGGGAGTGAAGCAGTGAGGTTTCCTTCTTTATTAAATAAAAGGAGAAGAGATGAAAGGACACGTGTTGATTGTATATAAGACAAACACACATTCCGCCAGCTGTGTCCGTACTAAGGCAGCGCTGTACTACTACAAAGGCCAACGGATGAACGATGATCATCCGTATTGTGTGTGCTGTGACATTCCCACTACCAGGCGTGGATTTACACGTGCCATCTTACTCTTCGCGGTTATTTACTATCACCCTTCCGTTTTTACTTCTCCTTGTTACTCTTTTTATTTTACCAAAGGCACGCACTAAAGGCACGTATTATAAGAAAATAAGTCTTTTTACGACGTTTTCAAAATATCACAAAAGGCCTTAAAAATATCACAAAAGAATATTTGCGACGTTTAAAAAATGTCATAAAAAATATCGCAGAATGTGATGTAAGCAAAAGTTTTCCATCGCGAAAAATACCTACATTTTGTGACGTTGTGTAAAACGTCACAAAAAAGTTGGACAATCCACGACGTTTTTAAAACGTCGCAAAATGTGACGGAATCCGCAATGTTTCCAAAAAAAACGTCACAGAAGACATTCTGCGATGTTTTTAGAAACGCCGCAGAATGTCTTCCGCGACGTTTTTATTATTATTTGTATTTTTTTCTTTTTTTTTCAAAAATCATATTAATAACTATTCAATATTATTTATGAATTTTATTTATTTAATAATTCTTCAATTTTTTAAGTATATCAAAATCCTATACCAAAATTAAATTCCAACTTCATGAAATACGGTGAGCCTTTGCTTTTTTATAACTAAACTATTGCCCAAATTTTGTTGGATCACAGAAGATTATGGTAATTGCAATAAGACCAAATAAAATGTTGAAACAATTAAAGACAATGATATATTAGTTCTTTCAGACACCTCAACTGATTTCAAGTTTTTTGTCAGAAGCTTATTAAAAATCACAAGACATGCTGATGCTAGAAGCTTATTAAAATTTACATATGAAAACCAGCAACAATTTATTAGAAAAACAAGAGCTGCACAGCAGTCAAGTCAATACTCAAAGCTAATTAGATGAGACAGCAAAAACTGAGACAGACAGTAATAGTTGGCTGAAGGAATACATTTGCTTGGCGCAAAAAGCAAACCCAACTCCTCAGAAATTGTTTGGCAAATTTAAGCAACTGGTGGGCGAAGCACATGATCTTGTGAAGTGTCCACTGCAGCAGGTGGCATGAACTGCCACATGGCAACCCCTGGGTAACTAATGAA